>VYZT01046278.1:33140-67684 GCA_013400735.1 Pomatostomus ruficeps
TGAGTGCCTGTCCCCAGCGCTGGGCACTGGTGGGGTCTCGAGGGCTGGGTCCAGTTCTGGGCCCCTCAGTGCAGAAGGACACGGAGGGGCTGGAGCGTGTCCAGGGAAGGAATGGAGCTGGGAAGGGGCTGGAGAATCCTGAGGGAGCTGGGAAAGGGGCTCAGCCTGGAGCAAAGGAGGCTCCAGGGGCCCTTCTGGCTCTGCACAACTCCCTGACAGGAGGGGCAGCCGGGGGGGTCGGGCTCTGCTCCCAGGGCCCAGGGACAGGAGCACAGGGAACGGCCTCAGGCTGGGCCAGGGGAGGCTCAGCTTGGACAGCAGCAGGAATTTCCCCATGGAAAGGGGGCTCAGGCCTTGGCAGGGGCTGCCCAGGGAGCTTTGGATCCCCATCCCTGGAGGTGGCACTGAGTGCTCCGGGCTGGGGACAAGGCGAGGATCAATCACAGGGTGGACTCAATGGCCTCGGAGCTCTTTTCCAACCTAAATAATTCCATGAAATACACGATAAAACTGCAGCACAGCTGGCACAGAAGGGAACTGGTGCCACACCACACGCACCGTGACACGTCTCTTCTCCCACACAGCACCCAAGGGCAAAGGCACCGACAAAAAAACAACGTAAGAGCAGCAGCAGCAGCGCTGAGGGAGAGGAACAAACAGCTCAGAAGGGTGAGCGAAGGCAGTGAGAGCTACAGCTCCTTCCACGTGTGTTTATAACCAAAATACGAACATTCAGTGAGCTCAGAGGAACGAGGAGCTGCAGGAAATGTGGATTTTGCAGGACACTCAGCATTCAGCAGATCAAGGCTTCCCAAAGCAGAGACCAGCCTGAGGCAGAGTCGGTATTTTTAGGGGACAAGTCCAGCTCCTGCCCCTGTGTCCCCCTCCCTGCTGTCCCTCGGGGCGTGACACAGGGTGACATCTCAGGGAAAATGCCCACACGGAGCTGGGTTATCTCCGTTCAGAGCACTCAGCTGACGGGAGATGTCACCACAAACACAAACCCCGTCCAACGCCCGGATCCTGCATCACACGGCAGGAAAATCTGACTTCAGCGCAGCAGCACAAGGGGCTGGGGAATAGGAAAAAAATAAAAAAAATATAAAAATTCATCTGCAGAGCTCTGTAGTGCTGAGTGGGGATGAGTCAGACACACCTGGCGCTGGCTCGGGGCCTCTGCACACCCAGAGTGACGGAAAAAGGGCTTTGGGTCCTTGTGACCAGCGCCGGGCTCCGGCTCAGCACAGGGGCTGCCCCATGGGGGTTCTTTATCCTCACAGCTCTGACGGGCAGGGGAGGCTGGCAGCAGCACTTTGTTACATTTCATGGGGTTTTATCCTGCGTTTAGCTCCACGAGGTCCGTCTGACTCAGGCCCAGCCATTAAGGATGAAGGGAAGGGACAGAGAAGTGGAATAATCCCAGCAGTGAGAGCCCATCCAACGGGAGGGATGCACCTCGAGCAGGAGGTGGTTACAGGAGAGGGGGATGCAGGCTCAGCCTAAAGGAAAACACGAGTGGATGTGAAGGAGGCTGCACGCAAGGTGACAGAACGGCAAATGTCAAACACGTCACTGTGCTCCTCTGGGGTGTCCTGAAATCTGAAAATTATTTTAAGGACAGAGGGGACCAGTAGGACGCTCAGGTAAATCCTAGGAAGATGAGCTGTAGAATCCCACCCAGTTTTTCAGCTCATCTTGTAGGACACTGTCATTGCTTTAAAAACACCCCAGGACTGAACCTGTGACACCTTCAGTACCAGCTCCCGTGGCTGAAATCACTGCCTGCAACCATTCTGCTCCAGCTCCCCCACCACTGTTTTCAGTTTCATTTTTTTCCCACCTAGAGGCCAGATGAGTCTTCCCACACCAGGAAAAAAAAATTCCTTGGATTCTGAATGTTTCAGCAGAACTCTGGCTGCTTTTCTGCCTGCCCTCCCCTCCCAACCCCTGCACTGATCTCACAATAAAACATTTTCAGTTTGGCCACGTACAGGAACTCATGAATTTTCAGCAGTGGAACTTTTCCCCTGGCTCCATAACCTCAGCCAGGAGGTCCTGAATGGTTTCTCTTTACGAGGGATGAGTTGATTTTAAGCAGAGCAGCCTGACAGGCGAAACCAGCCGTGTTTAACACTCTGCCAAGGGTCTGTGGGTAACTCCAGGATCCCTGGCAAACCCATGGAACGGTGACAGTGGCAGCACTGACCCACCAGCAATATAAAACCTTATTTAGTACTGAACTTTTTGGAGCACAAAATGTAAATTAAAAAAACTTATGCTAAACCAAAGTCTTTGCACAGGAAGCATCTCAGATACAGATAATGAGGGTAATTATTCACACCACAAAAATCTAAGGAGCAGGCATGGGTTAGAACGGGGACAGAGAGGATCTGGGAATGCTGCTCCTGGCGGTGCTGAAGCTTTGGAGGGCAAACCCCTCAGTGAAAAGAGCATCAGGGACCTTGCAGCGGCAGCAGGAGATGCCTTTGGCTCTCTGCTGAACAGCCAAACCCCTCTCCTATGGGATCACCCTCAGCAGCGTGTCCTCCCTCAACACTGACACCCCTGAAGGCCACAGGATCAGCCCCCAGCCCCAGCACAAATCTAAACACCCTGAAAGCCACAGGGCTGCCCAAACCAAGTGAAAAGCAGCTCCTCTCCCAGAGCCTGGCTCGGGGTTTGCAAACCGAGCAGCTGCTGCTCAGAAGGAGCTGATGCCTCCCAGGGCCAGGCAGTGACTGTGCATGCCCCAGCCCCAGCCCTGCTGGCCCCAGCCCCGTGCTGGCCACCACTCCCCGCTCTTCAGGGCAACTGTGACGCAAAGGCCACGCTGGAGATGCAGGAGGGGCTAAAGAACAGCTCACGGCAGCAGAGCAGGGCCGGGGAAGCAAGGATGGGGGTGTTTGATGCTCTGCAGAGCTGCTCCCCCTTTCCAAGCTTCCCAACACCACCTGGAGGGCTGGGACGTTGAGCTGCAGAGCCAGGGCTGCCCTCCTGCACTGCAGTCCTGCCCCAAACGGGGGCCAGAGCAGCTCGGCAGGGCCAGATGGCCGGGACTGAGCCGGGATCCAGCGCCTGGAACAAAGCTCTGCCTCCACACCAGGTCTGTCACACCCGCGGGACGTCCCGGCACGGCCACTGCCGGCACCAGCAGCATCCTCAGCCTCCAGAGGAAGGGAATGGCCCCCAGAGAGCTGCCTGACACCACAGCCGTTTGTAGGGCCAAACAAAGCAGCCAAAAACCAACTGCAAACCTCTCCTTAAGCAGCCCAGCAGCTAGCCTGAAAAAAACCCACAGAACAGGGCAAAATTCAAGCTGGGAGCAGCAACTCAACACTCAAACCAGTGAGGAACAGGGTGTGTGGAGAGGACTGTTACTTTGGGGAAGAAAGAGGAGTAATCGAAATTCTTATTTTATCAGTAATTCCTTATTTAATGGAAATGAATCAACCTTTAAATCTTTTCAGAAACAGAAGTGGAGCCGCTGTTCCATTTCTGCATTCTCGGTAGGAAACACACACTTCAGTTCTAGAGGTTATGGGATACAAATTCAAATGAGATGCAAACCCAAAAGGTCACTGTGGCAACCAGGGAGGAAACCCTCTCCCGTGGTCCCCCAGGTCACGCCACAAGCTGGGTATCAAATTCAATAAAGGTGCTATTTATAGCATATCAGCAGCGAATCAATGCTGATAACAAAATTAAAGAATAATCCCAGCTATCAAATAATTTCCCATGAAAACACCTCCACACCCTCACCCCCAACAAGATGCCCAAGAAACCTCTGGGAGCAGAATTGTAGGGGCAGCAGCAGAGGCAGAATGAGGTGCCAGGTCATGAAATGCAGATGTTTGACCTTTTTCAGGATTATGTTTTGAGGCCAAGCAGACCTGCTAAGAAGAGAGAGCCTTACACCACATTTATATTTTGCTTCAAATCCCCTTCTCGTGTGATTTGTGTATTCCAGAGGTCACTGCCTGAAGTTCAGGGAAAGAACCTGATGTTTACCAGAAGCTGCAAAATCAAAATCTCCAAGTGCAGCTCTGCCACACTGTTTATGTGACTTCCAATTAGAACAGTCAAACAGTTTAAAAATCAGAATTTGAGCTCTTCACTCCAGACAATTTATCAACTGCACATTCCACCGTGCCTCGCTGGCACAGCTCACTGCAGCTTCAGTTTTAAGCCAGCTCCCTGAGGACACATTTTTTTTAAAAAGTTCTGGAGGATCTTTAAATAGCTCTTTGCCTAATGAGCGCTTTGGCCAGCACAGCCTTGCTCTGGATGCTGAGATCAGGGCTGCAGGATGCTCCCTGGACAGATCCAAACGTAACCTGTCAGGAAAACACCTCTGGAATTTGATAACGCAGTTCTTCCCCACTCCTGCCTGGGAGTAAAAGCCTGGAGCTGCCATTCCCATGTTATGCCAAGCAGTAAAATCCGCCCTGCACTCAGTGCCTTGAGGAGAGGAGAGAAGTGGCCACTGGTAAAATCCCCACTGCCCATTTTCGGCCTGTTTGCTGTAAAAATCCCCCAAATACCAGCAGACAGCAAGGACAGGCAGCTCTGTGCCATCCAACAGCTCTCCTGAACGAAGGAAAACCCTCCGGGTGAGAGCAGGATGGCTCTGGGGTGGAGAAGGGTGGGCAGGCCCTGGCACAGAAGCTGTGGCTGCCCCTGGATCCCTGGCAGTGCCCAAGGCCAGGCTGGACGGGGCTGGGAGCAGCCTGGGACAGTGGGAGGTGTCCCTGCCATGGCAGGGGGTGGAATGGGATGAGGTTTAAGGTTCTTTCCAACCCAACTCAACCTACTCTGGATTCTCTGCACTTTTGCTCTCGCCATTCCTGAGCAGTTCATTGCAGTTCTGCTCACCACCTCAGCTTTACTTCCAAGCTTCTGACTCGCTGCAGGAGAGCCCATCCTGCCCAGACAGAGCCTGGCACTTCTGGAACAAGTTAATTTCCCTTCTTTTTGTGCCCAGCTGTTAAATCAAGCTGTCAGAGCCCTGGACTTTCCCGTCACCTCACACTTCAGCACCACCCCAGGATGTGCTGCTTTATCTCCACTGTGCTCCGAGGCAGAAACTCAATTCCTGTGGGCAGGAAAGGCTCAGGAGAGAAGGGAGAGGCAGGCAGGGGGAGGAGGAGAGGCTCAGGGTGGCTCACCGATGTGATAAACCTGTACAAAGGCTGTCTCCTCTCTGTGTACTTCACTGTGATGGGGCTCAGGTCGTACCGGAACCAAATCGCTGGGATGATGCGGCCGGTGTGGCTGTAGGCAACGTATTCCTGGGGGAAAAAGGGGAAAACAGCACAAAATGTGAGCAGTCTCATTCCAGAGGGTGTCTGCCATAAAACTGCCTCTGTGACTCGACCTTCATCCCCCTGTTTTGTACCAGTGACCAGATGGAAAGAAGCAAACAGGGAATTCCTGTAAAGCTGCCCACCTCCCCTCCTTACCAAACAGGAAAACAACCTCTCCACAGCCTGGTAATGACAGAGCTGGGACAGAGATGGTGGTTACTGTCACCTTCTTACAGAGTTACAGCCCCAAACAGAAAGTCACTGATTCTCCCTGGAGAGGAGAGGAGAGGAGAGGAGAGGAGAGGAGAGGAGAGGAGAGGAGAGGAGAGGAGAGGAGAGGAGAGGAGAGGAGAGGAGAGGAGAGGAGAGGAGAGGAGAGGAGAGGAGAGGAGAGGAGAGGAGAGGAGAGGAGAGGAGAGGAGAGGAGAGGAGAGGAGAGGAGAGGAGAGGAGAGGAGAGGAGAGGAGAGGAGAGGAGAGGAGAGGAGAGGAGAGGAGAGGAGAGGAGAGGAGAGGAGAGCTGACAGCCACTCTGTCCCAGACTATTCCAAAGGTTTCCCGTTTCTCCTCCCCACTGCTCAGCCTGGGAGCACAGGACTGAAGCAGCAGGAGAAGGAGGCACAGAGGCTGCAGAGCTTCTCAGCACCTCAGCTTTGACAGAACTGACCTCATTTTTTCCTTCCCCTGCCCTTCTCCGCAGCAGCAATCCTGCCCTCGTGAGTCAGACTTGGCTGAACGCCCCAGTTTGCAGCCCAGCTCACAGAAGTGTCAAAAGCTGCTGCTATTTTCCAAATTACTTTCAGAGCTCCTGTCACAGGGGCCTTATCAGAACAGCAGTTGTGACATAAAGCAGAACAAAAACATTGTAATCTGAACAGAGGGAGATGTCCAGATCCCTGGGACACACCACACATGCCAGCCCAAAAGTCACCAGAGAGGAACATTAATCTGAGAACAGTCCAGGAGAGTGTGTGCTTGATTATCAGCTAGGGTGGTAATTAGATATTAAAAAACAGATTCTGGACTTTTATTTAGCACCTGAATGGCAAAGCATTCTCAGCTGAAAGATGCTTTCTACCTTAAAAAGTAAATAGGGTCTTTTTTTTTCCTTAAAATAAAAAGTTCAATAAACTGAATTATTAAAACGCTGGATGTGGCACTCAGTGCTCTGGGCTGGGTGACAACGTGGGGATTGGTCACAGGTGGGAATTGGTGATCTTGGATCTTTTCCAAACTAATGAGTATTGGGGTAATTCACTACCATAAAGCAGGGACTGTGAAATAGTCAATCAGGACATATTTGCTGCGACAGTTCAGTGGTTTAATGGCTGGAATCAACATTTGTAAAAAGCTAAAAAACTGCTGATTTATTTGTCCCACATGATTTACAGAAATCCACACCAGCTAAACCGACCGGTGGGAACAGCAGGAGCAGGAACACCTTTCTCAGGAACCAAAGTGATGCCTTAAGATTCAGCTTTTATATTTCCCAGCCCCTGCACTGCTTTAGTGGAACTCTCACACTCCCCACGGCCTGGGAGCTCCTGTTCTCCCATCCTGCTCAGACACAACAAATCCTCTCCAGGCTGCACTCAAGGACACCTCGTTGGCCCAGGCCCCCAAAGATGGAAACGGAGCCTCTAAAAGGGGGGACAGACTTGGGCTCAATTCCATCATCCCCTGCAATTGTCACTGGAGAATGAACCCTGATCTGGGAATGGATCCAAACTGATCCAAGTGGAGCAAACTCGTGCCCCGGGGTCCAGCTTGGGTGTGGCCTCTCCCGGAGAGGCTCTGAGTGCCCGAGGTGTCCCTATTGAAGGCCCTGCAATAAATCCCCATTTTATTCTCTGAATCCTGTCCGGCCTCTGCTCTGGGCAGCCTCTGCTCAGGCATCACTTTCCCCTGGCTTAGGAACGACGCCTGAAGATTCAGGCACCCAAAGCACCAGCAGCTGCTCTGACAAACCCTCGCAGCCCCAGCGCCAGGACCAGCCCCGCTCGGAGAGCTTCAGTTCCTCCTTCTCCCAGCAGAGGCTACTGCTCGCCTACAAACGCGTGCGAGGGCACTGCCAGGAGCAAAGGGGAAGGGATGGAGCTGAACACCCTCCAGGGATGCCCTGGGGAGCAGAGAGGAGCTCCCGGAGGAGCAGCCGCTCCTTTTTACCTTGTTGGCCACCGTGTACTGGTAGGAGTAGCGCTGCTTGCCGCTCATGTCCTCGTACACCGTGGGCACGATCTTCAGGATGTAGTCGTGAGAGGCCAGGGCTGTGCTCGGGGAAGGAAAGGGGAGGACACATCAGCCCACAGGACAATCCCAAGTGCAGCAAAACACCAAAAAGGGGGTCTCCCTTCTCCTTATCTCAGTGACAAAGCCACAGCTTCACACCCCCCTCTCTGCCCTTTGGCAGGTAGTGGTGACACCAGAAGCCGCCCACCACTTCTGTAGGACCACAACCCACCCAGGGTTTGAGTGACTTGAACCTTCCTCGCTGCTTGCAACTATAAAAGGCAACGCTTTTATCATCGCCACCAACAGCCTGGTTAAATCAGGAACTGGCTGAGGTTAGGGCTGCAGCCCACTGAGATCATTTTGACAAAAAAAAACCCCTGAGGTATCACAACCTGAGTACTTCCATTTCTTTCTTGTTTTCGCATCTTCCTCTTCCTACAGCTGCTTAACCTTTTTTTTTTTTTTTCATTATTTAAATGGCTCGTTCCATTTTTTGTGTCTGCTGAAACAGTTCTAAATCAGAATTCTAAATGACATCTCTGTAAGATCCTCTAGCCAAGTGTAACAAGATGACATTTGGCTCTTGGAGGTAAAAGAAAAACCCCAAATCATAATTGTATAGCTTCAGGAACAGGCACAGAAATTTTTGTTCCAAAAAATGGACAGGACTGATGTCCTGCAGGAGCCTGAGAGAACTCCTGAGAGAAAAACTCTATACACTGAATTGTGGCATGGATTGGAAATTTCCTTTCTGTGTAAAGAAGGGCCATGAAAATGTCCCTCTTGTCATGCACAGAGTAGAAATTCAGAGGTAATTTGCAACTCAAGTACAAGGAAAAGTTCTGGTGGAAGTTCCAGCAGCAAAGGGACACTGCAGGAACAGGACATGGATGAAAAACTCCATCAGGACAGCAAAGGACCTTTTGGGCTGAGCCTTTTCTGCAGCACTGGAGGAAATGGAAATGTCGGCCAGCCACGTCTGGGTCATTTTGGCTAAAGAGGGAAATTAAAGAGTTCTGGATACACCAGTGCTGCAGGAATGGCCCTGCTGTCCCTGCTGCAGGGGTGGCTGGGAGCTGCAGTCCCCAGAATACCCACGGTTCGAGCTGAGCTTGTCTGCTCCCTCCAAGGCATTGAACGCTCCGTGAACGTTGTGGACCTGGAAAGCAAAAAGGAGCGTGAGGAAATCGTGCTCTGAGTTGATACTCTTGACCTTTGCTTCCCTGCCCTGTAACCAGGGGATCAGCCTGATTCAACCTTTCCAAAAACACAAAGCCTCAGCCCAGTAAAGGATGACCCCAAATATCTTCCAGTGACCATCATCACAGCGGCTGGTTCCAAGTGAAAAAAGCTGATTTCACAACATCTGACAACAAGATGAAACTCCAAAACCACTCCAAAGCCGAAGGAATTGCAGCTGGAAGAGGCCGGTTGTGAAATGTTCACCGGGAGGTATTTCCTAAGAGCTCTGCGGAGTTAATTTAATTTATCAGGCATTAATTTATCAGGCTGAAGGGGAAATAAATGGGAGTCACGCTGGGGTTAAAATTCAGGATTTCTCCTGTAAAGGTGGCTCATGTCAGAGCAGTTGGGTTTGCACAACTCAATGCCCCTGGAGAGGGGAAGGACCCATCCCCACACTGCCACCCCTCAGCCCTTCCTGCAGCTCATCCCAGGCCTGGGAGTATCTGCTTGCCCAGAAGAACAGGATTTCCATGCCTTGCACACGCTGTGACCTGGAGTCTGCTCTCCACCAACAGAATAATCCATCTGTGAACTCTCCAGACAGGGCAAAGCCCCTCGCAGCAGCTGTGGGTCAGAGGTTGTGCTGCTGCCAACGCACAGAGAGAGGACAAATAACTCCACAGCCCAGGAATTCCTGACCTGAAGTCAGACAGTGGGGAAGAAGGGTTGGGAAGGAGGATTTGGTCATGGGTGTGACAGTTTCACCTCACCAACAGGGCAAAGCCACCTCCTTCCAGACCCTCTCACCACTGACAGGACATGAATTTATCTGCCCCATCCTAAGGGGCATTTCCCTACTCCCAACCCCGCAGAGAGGGTGATGGAAGAAGCAGAAACTGAACCAGTTTTGATCTTCAGAATGGGAATTCTGGAGAGACAAAATCAGCAAGTTCAGCTGGAAGGTGCTGGGAACAGGAGCAGAGAAAAGCAGCAGCTGATCGTGCTGCAGGGCCTTTGGCTCTGCTGGAATTCCACACAGCCACGGCCATTCCCAAACTGCATCTCAGGCTGTGTTTAACCTTTACTCATTGTAAAAGGCACATGAAGAAAAAGAAGCTCCTTGAGAGGGCTACAGTGTTATGATCCATTCTTGATACAGCTAAGAAGTGTCTCTTACAGAATATCTCAGCCACAGACTTTCCGGTCTATGTCAAAATTTTGGTAGATCTTTTCCCTTGTGTAGATGAGACCAAAATTCAAACCAGTGATGCATTTTTACTGTCAGGGACAGACAGTTCTCCTGACAAGGATTATTCAACACCATAGCACTCAGGAGAAATTATGATTAAAAATGCACCATCTCCTACTTCCACATCTCTCGCTTTCCTGGGTTACCTGACATGCAGGAACTCACCGGTTTCAATTCTGATCTCATCGAAATGAGGGAAAAATCTACAAGAAGTCTGCCACTATTGTGCACAAAGCACTGATGAAGACTGAAAGCTCAGTCAGTGCCAGGTGATATTTAAATCTCTGTCTCAAAGAGGCTGGTTTGTCTGAAGAACACAGCCTGTCCCTTGGATCACTGTGGCAGAGTCAGGAACAGCCCACAGAGCACAAACTCCCGGCACATGACACACGGGAATGAGAAGCTCCCAGTCCTCTTTAAGGAACAGAAGCACGGATTACATCAAAGCAGGTGGAGACAGCCTGAAATATTCAAAGGTGCACCTAGACGGATTTAAAGCTCTCCAGGCTTGCTGAGTCGTGGTAGCACCTGTTTGGTGAACATGTCCTTCTTTAATTTGTGCTGCTGAGCTGCTGAGTGCCTGCAGGCCCCGCAGCACCTCTGTGCTCCCTCCTTGTGCATGCAGGGAGCAGTTATTCCTGATGCCTTAAGATTCNAGACTTGGGCTCAGTTCCATCATCCCCTGAAATTGTCATTGGAGAATGAACCCTGATCTGGGAATGGATCCAAACTGATCCAAGTGCAGCAAACTCGTGCCCCGGGGTCCAGCTTGGCTGTGGCCTCTCCCGGAGAGGCTCTGAGTGCCCGAGGTGTCCCTATTGAAGGCCCTGCGATAAATCCCCAGTTTATTCTCTCAATCCTGTCTGGCCTCTGTTCTAGGCAGCCTCTGCTCAGGCATCATTCTGAACTCTGGAAACGCTCAGCTGGACGTGTCCCACTCAGGAACCTGTTTGCTGGACGGGTTCTCACCACCAGAACTGAACACACTCGCTGCTTTCCATCCAGGCTCCTCCTTCGTGCTGATTCACAGCCCAGCTGCCTCACTCCTCCAGGACTCCAGGATAAAACAATGGGAATGCTCCCTCAGAGCGCCCATTTCCCACGCAGCCTGCACAACTCCCCATTAGCCCTCACCTAATATTTTTCATAATCTCGGTGCGCTTTGCAGCCATTAAGCCAAGCTTATTTATATGCTAATATTTCCCCGTTCCCACAGCAGATATTTCCTCAAAGAAGCCGGGAGCGGAATCAGAAGACTACAAAGCAACGCTTAGGCTTGTTAGCATGAAAAAGGGGTTTGGAAGTGGGTGTACAAGGAGCAGACTAATGAGACGTCTGTGCTGAGGAAAGATTACAGAGAGACTCCGGGTAAGCAATGTTTAGGGTGAGTCTCGAGCTGGGTGTGCACATGTGTAACTCCCACCTGCGAGGCCAGCTCCTTGGAAGCGGGCTGGGGAAGAGCTGTAATCTGTCCTCGTTGAGAAATCGGGTGATATTACATAATTCACAACACCTGGTGAAACTCTACCCACCGGGCAAGTGCACCCATCCAGCTTCTTCCCAGCAGGGAATTGGCACTGCTCGGTCTGACTTGTGTTTCACAGAAGAAATTTGACTAATAGGTGTCTGCTACACAGTGAGGTGAATTAAAAAAGAGCTTGGCTGGTGCTGTGGTGAACACAGTAGCGAGCACACATCTTCCCTGAGAGCATCACTGCTCCTCCACAAAGGCACAAAGGTTTGTTTGCTTTGTTCATGCTAAAAACAGGGTTTTGCTGAGCCGTGAATCCTCATTTCTACTCCACAAGATTTTCCAAGAGCTCTCTGAGTTTGAGGAGAAAACAGCCCAGCTGCTCTGTGACTGGACACTGCTCCTCCCTGAAGCGGTGGCAGCCATGAACTCTTCCAGACCTGAGCTTCCCTTGCAGGGACACACGGCCCTGCCATAAAACCAACATTAAACCACTCTCACTGCATTCCCCTAGAGCCAGGGAATTCTCAGGACTCACCTGTAGCTTGTCCCCGAACGAGAGCTTGTGGATGACGTGAGTCATGTCGGGGTTCTGGGGCTGCGCCGTCGCGCTGTGCGTCGACACGTGGAAGTTACCAGGGACCTAAAATTAGCCAAGACAGGGAAGACAGGATTTCACATTTTATCCCTCAAGGCGTTGCTGGGCTCTGCGCTGTGACATGGGAATGCCTGGATCCAGGGGACGGCTCTGGGACGCCTTCCTGCACCTGACCGACCCCACCACGCTCAGGTCCTCCAGTCTGGCACCCCCACGCTGCCGATGCTCCTGGCCAGGAGGTGATGAGTGGATCCCTCCCAGCTCCAGGGATTCCCAGCACTTAAGGCTACGTCTTTCATCCCTATTAAAATAAAATTCCTGTCTCTCTTGCTCAATGCTTTACTCCCACATCTCGCATTTGCAAACGGGCCCACTGCTGCCGAGCAGCCTGGGAAGGTGTGGGTATGTTCTTCTTCTTGTAGTACCAAACCTGATATTTGAGATCGTGTGTGCAAGAATGAGCTTTACATTTTATTTTATATATAGAAAAGAAACCACCACCAAGCCCAAGTGGGCATCCCATACAAACCAACCTAGATCTTCCCCTTCTCCACCTGGCAGGAGCCAGCAGGAACCCTTCTTTTTAATTTTTTTAATGGAGGTAAATACAAAGCTCTGAAAAACACAAGTTTCACCACAGAGCTCAGTTCCAGGACAGCAGATGAGCGCTGGTGTCACTCTGATGGCACCACTCTGCATGCACACTCCTTTCAGGTCACCAGCCCGGCAGTCTTTCAGCAGATACAGCTCAATCACTGCCACGGAGGCTGCAGGAATATTTTCCTATTGAGAAAAGGTTGTGAAATGAAGCAACACTGAGGAGCAGCCTGGCACGGCCCAGGGCAGGAGTGGGAGGGTGGTTATCCAACCAGGGTGCTCCGTGCAGAGACACCTCGGCAGCAGGGCCACGGGAGGCCACATGCTCGCTCCATGTGCTTTCAGGAAAGCTGATTTAATGACTTGAGGAACGGCAGAGCACTCCTGGGAACACTTTCAGGCGGGGACAGCAGCTGTGTCATAAACAAGCTCAGCAAACAGGGCGTCAGGCCTTGCAGCACCCACGGTCATCTGTCACCCTGTCCTCGCTCGGCAGCTGGGACAGCACCACCCAAGAGCGAGCCTCGGTCAAGTGTCCCAGCCTGGCCAGCTCCCAGCTCAGCCAGACCCCTGGCCAGCTCCTGCCAAGGCACTGCGGACTTCCAGGTCACACGCAAGAGGTTCAGGTTTCCAGAGCCAGCAGTCCTGGGTCAGCTCCCCGTCCTGGGACAGCTGTCCCAGCCACTAAAGGGGACCCGAATTAAGAGGAGGAAGCTTCTCACTGCCACATTCTGCACCCCCTTTTAGAGCTGCTCTGGTGGGCAGGACACACCACATCCAGCAGACAAACCCCCAGGTACCTCAGCTCTGTGCTCTGGGAATTGCCTGAACAAGAACCACCTTTCCAGAATCCCTTTCCTACTTTTGTGGATTATCAGATACCAGTGACCTTGGTGGCTTCAAGGTGAGGAAAAAGTCCTCTTTTAAAATCCCTAATTCCTCCCATGCCACAGAATCAGTAAGAGGTTCTATTTGTTATTTTTAGATGTGCTTTAACACGACCTGGGAGGAAAAGAAGGAAGCAGGATTTTGTAGCCTGTGGTACACGAAGAGCGGCGAATAAAGGGTGTGCCCTTCTTAGGACATCAGCGGGTCCCACCAGTGCCTCCCCCACCCCAGCAAGTCATCTCCAGCATTACATAGCGAGATTATTCAATCTTGAACACACCCAGCCCGAAGAGGAGCCTCCTCCAGGCCTGGATTTTCATTCCTTGAGACAGAAGCGGAGCATCCCCAGGAAGCATGCGCGGAGCGTATCCCAACCACCCCGGCACGGAGCCGCTGGCACCTCCAGCAGGGAACATTCCTGTCATTCTGCAGCTCTCCCAACAAAGCCGAGCTGGGCTCAGCCACTGCCAAAGCCCTCTCCGTGGTGAGTCACAGTTTGGAGGTGCAGCAGTCGTGAGGAGTAAACACAGGAGCCGTTTGGCATCTGTGGGGTTTTCACACATCCCCTGAACATCGGCTGCTGCTCTGCAGGGCAGCACGGGCCACTGCTCAGAGCTGCTCTCCCTTCTCAACAGCGCTGTCTCCATCAGCTGCTTCAGAGAGCGAAGAAAACCCCTGATCCAACACACTCCCTGTGGGTCCGGCCACGCAGCCTCCTCTCCCCACACAGACTCAGCTTTCTGTCTGATCGGGGTCAGGAACGCACACACCGCAGCAGAGACGCTGAGATTTTCACATTTTCATTTCCACAAATGGATCCTGCCAGCACTTCCCAGCCAGAACACCCTCACCTACTGTCACTGCTACCCACCTTGTTGATGCTGAAATGGCCCTCGAACCTGCAGCCATCCCCGTTATTGAGAGGGATCTTCATCGAGTTGTCAATGTGACCCACTTCGTGCCTTCCCATTTCATCCTGGATGTCCAGTCCAACCACTGCATGGGTGGGAGGGAGAAGACAAAAAAAAATCAAAATAAAATAAGTAACAGGAAGGTTGCATAGGAAAAGCACGCGTCGCTTTTACTTGGAAAAAATCCACATATTTTCTCCTGACTAAACTGTTTTCATCAAACACTGTTATATCAGAAAAAAAACTTTATAACTGAACTTTTCATGTTGCATATTTGACACAAATACACCTCCCATGTCCTGCCAGCTGCCTGCAATCCCCACCACTCAAACAATCCCCACCACACAAACAGAACAGCTCCAGGCAGACAAGGCCGGTGACTTGGGAAGAGCCACCAAGCAGCTGGGGCGTTCAGAGTTCCCAGTGGAACTCGGGAGGTTTTTTGCTCCCACACACAGAAAGGTTGCTATAAAATAAAATAAAATGAAATGGATTTAGAAAGAAGCCAGTGAGGGAGGTCAGCCACTAACACAGGCTGCAGAGCAAGCACATGGTCCAACAGGTGCTCTGGTTGGAACAGAAGCAATGGGATATTGGCAGAAGCTGCAGCTCCTTGGTTTCCATCCTGTCACAGAGCAGGGCCGCTGTACCAGCCTGGGCCCACTTCAAGTTTCACTGAAAGCACAAAGAGAAGCTGCTGAGTGGGACGGGTACTCACATTCACAGTGCAGGTTTGGCAAACTGATGTTTAGGTTCACCTCAATTTTACCGCCGCTGTCTTTGTCTGGGTCATCCACGTAAAGCTCGTTAACTCTGGAGGGCACAAAACACAGGTGGGGTCAGGCACAGGGCTTCTTCCCACAGAGAAAACCCCAAACTGGGCGTGGGGAGGGGGAAAAGGGGCTGGGAAGCCGGGGTTTCACTGTGATGAGCAGAGAGAGCTCCCCAGGATGAACGGGGGCAAATCAGAGCTCGATTTGACTCCTTGCTTGGCAAGTGCAGGAGGATTTAAACAAGAACACAAAACTTCTGCTCTGTGCTTCCTGTTCCCTTCTCCACCCTGAGTTTTCAGAGCCCTAACGCTGAAGGGGTGGCAGGTTGCTGATCCAGCCCTCCCCTCCCCTGGCCTGCTGCTCCTTTCAGCGAGGAGGGAAGCATTTGCTTCTCCATTTGTTCCATAAATAGTCCGAGGGAAAGGCTGCTCCCAGCTGCCCCCCAGGAAAGCTTATTTGTGTCACTAATTGCCTTTTGTCATTGCCACCCAGCTGGCGGAGCAGCAGCAAGAGGAAAGAAGGCAGCAGGACATATTTGTACCCTTCTCCTTAATATCACATTTCAGTCTATGAATGGCAACCAAAAGCGGTGACTGGGGTTGAGGAGAAGAGGATTTGAGCCAGGAACAGATGGGAAGGAACATCCTGGACAGCAGGATCTCACACTCTGCAGCAGCCTCCCAAAGAGTAACGTTGTCTCATAGCACCCACAGCGCTGGCACGCGTTCCACAGGAGACAAAACACAGAGAGGGAGGCACGGGGACACAGGAGGATAAATATTTATTGTTGGCACACACCATCCATCCGACACGTAAGAAATCAACCAAAAAAAAAATGCCCAGTGCTGAATTTGTTGAATAATCCTAGAGAATCTACTCTGGAGAAACTCACCCCATTGAACTGAGACGATGGTGAGATTACCTAGAAGCTCTTTTCCCTGTTCAACAAATAATAAGATTTGACAATTTATCTTCCAGTTGGGCCGATTATAAAGCTATGGGAACTTAGATTCAGGCAAACTACAAAAAAATAAAACTACTAAGTGCTCTGCGGCATTTTTATTTTACACTCCAGGTGCACAAAACCCCCGCTGGAGAGCCCACACGCTAAGAGTCAAACCAGACTAAAGCAGCTACAAAACAGACTCAAAGTGATTTTGCTCTGCTGATCCATCTCGGGGCCACAATGAACTGTTTGCCCTGTGGATTCAGAAGAAACAAACCCTCACACTGAGAAACACACACACCACACTGTTGGTTTTTTGGAGGCCATTACTCACAGGTCAGTGGGGTTTACAGACACTCATTTAAAACCAGCGCAGCATTTGTCTTCGGCTTCGAAGCCCTACCTTTCTCTGTTTTTAATTGGCTTGACAAGTTGCTTGCAATCATTACTCAACCTATTTTTCAAGTGATTAATAAAAATGACACAGAGGGAGGGGAGAGATTGCTCATCAGTGACCTAGTTAGCAGCTTTTTGGCTGAGCCCTCTCCTCCCCGGGTGGAATGCATCTCTCCTCTAGGTGTTCATCACCGGCAGACCGGGCAGGATGGGGATTAAGTCATAGGTCCAAATAGGGCCGGGAGGAGCAGCTCCAGCCAGGACAGGCATTAATCCCCCAGAGCAACGCACCTCTCCGTGCTCCCCAACCCTCCATCCGTGTCCCAGCTGCCAGCCAGCTCGTTTCATCACCCCTGGCTCCCTCCCAGCGCTGGCCATGCCCGGCCGGTGCCGCGGGCACAGCAGGGCTGGCAGAGCAGAGCCGGCTCCAGCAGCTCAGCTGAACACCCCAGCTCTCTGGAGAAAAGCCCCGGGCAGCTCAGAGTTTGTATTTGTGCTGATTTCTAACCCTGACCTGTCGGAAATTGTGAGCACAAGAGAATTCAGCGATGGGCGAGTGAGAGGTGGAAGTTGCTGCAGGAATCAGGGGGTGAACGGAGCCCGGGGAGCTGTGGAAGCCCGGACAGTGCTGAGGTCACTGCCTGCAAGCTGGATCACCAAGGCACACAGAAGTAGGGCAGCTTGTCCAGGTCACACAGCCCATTAGATAAAGGAAACCGGTTTCCTGTCCCGCAGGCCGGTCACTGGACCAGTGGCTCCCAACCTGTCCCTTGGGCAAAGCTCCCGGCCACTTCCTCCTCCTCCTCCTCCTCACCCAGTAGCCCCCTGCCCCTCTCCTACTCACGTTCCAAATTTCACAACCGCATCGATCACTCCACAGACACCTGACAGCTTGTGACAGGATCCTTCCTTTCCTTCCCCTTCCTCCACCTCTCACGGAGCACTCGGCCAGCTGGATGCTGCCCCTGCCTCCTCATGGCACCACCAGCTCTTACTGAGGGCCCAAAGTGTCAAACCCAGGGACATTTCTCATCAGGAGCTTCAAAGTGCATCCTTTGTATGTCACCGAGTTTCCCTCTCACCAAGGGCACAACGACAACGCCCCACAGGCCGCACTCGTTGGGGCAAACCCCACAAGAAACTTTGTTTTCAACAAACCACTGAAATATTTGCATTTCGCCCCTCAAATATTTGGAATATTGGGATTCTGGAAACCTCACAGGCAATGCAGACTTCCAGAGTCAAGGCTACTCCTTCCAGGGAACCAGTGGCACCCAGGTCTGGATGGCAGAGGCTGCCACTCACACGTCCCTTGCTCTCCTCCTCCCCATGGCCACAAAAATTGCACACAGCCTCCCCACTATTTAATCAGGAAAATGTCAGGAAAAACATTATTTACCCCCTCCAGCCACTCTCCCCGAAGGAATAGCGTGATGATGGAAGAAAGGAAGTTGGCTCTAATTTATAGCTGTCCCTCCTGGAAAATGAAATGTCCCAGGAGTAACAGCAAATCTGGGATGGTCCCAAGGGAAACGAAACCTGAGGCCAGGCAGGAGGACACTGTAAACGCAGCTGTGTGCAAATGTGGCTGTGCCAGGGTGATATTGTGACCCCAAAGGTGGGCTGCACCTTCTCCAAACACCCCAAACATGCAGGAGCTGGTGTTTTCGTGGCTGCTGCTGAGGAATATTTGAATAAAGCAGCACAAGGAAGCCGGGTGAGGGTGCAGAGCTCTGGAAGTACAAGAACAACACAACAGGTGAGAGCTGGACCTGTCACCCCCGCAGAGCCTCCCACCACTGCCCCAAGGAACGGGAGGGAAGTTTCTCCGTGATCCACACACCAGGAATCTGCTTCACTTCTAGAAAGAGCCACTTGGAAATACTTCACATTCCTGAGTGATGCTGCTGGGCCGCTTCTCCCGTTTGTTTACAAACTTCCAGCGTTCCACGCAAAAAGCTGGAGGGACCCTCTGGCCAGATCATGCCAATGGCACGTGAGAGCCAAGGCAAGGGGGCCACGGCCTCAGGATTTTGTCCAAAGAAAGTCAGACTTGTTCCCTGTGCTCTAGGTCTCCGATTTATGACACAACAGCCTTGTTTCCCCAGAAACAAAACTCCCCCAGTGCCTTATTTCCACCAGCAGCTCTGGCCACTCGCTTCAGCACTTCACCAGCTGAAGGATCTGAGGGCACTGCACCCACCTCCCAGAGCTGCACACACTGCTCTTTAAACACCCCTGCCTTGTCCTCTGTCACCCTTGTCCCATGTCTTCATTTCAGGTTTTAGCCTTTTTTCTCCTCCTTTCACAGTAAACCAGGGAGCCTCCTCCCCAGGCATCAGCCACAGAGAAAATACAACTGTGACTCCAGAAAGCTGCACTTTACCTTGTCCTCCAACTCCCAGAGGCACCCCCTGATCTCCAGGAGCCCAACTCCCTGATCTCCAGGAGCCCAACTCCCTGATCTCCAGGACCCCAGCCTAACGGGATAAATAATTATTCTTTCTTGAGGAAGCCCAAAGCTTCTCAAGAGACTTTCTCAGGTGAGCTCTCTTGGCTCCACTTGCCCTTTCAGCTCTCACCAACCACCTTCCAGAAACTCAACCCTCCAATGTTGAAATTCCTGCACTTCCACCTTCTCAGTGTTGCCAGAGCAGAAAACAGCAAATCTGCTCCTCGATTTGTGTGAAGAAACAACAAGCAGGGCAGCAAACTCTCTCCTGTGCCGTAAGCTGTGCAAGTGTCTGTTGCGCTGGCATTTGTCACCTTCTGCATCTCAATCAGCTCCCGGCTGCCAAGGTCCTCGTCCCAGGTCAGCTGTGAGGCACAGCAAACACGCTGCCCTACAAAGGCGGCGATTACAGCTCTCCAGGAGACAGGAAGCAGGAGAAGGCTTGGAAAGACGTCAGCGTAGACCTGAGTCAGGGATTGTCAGTGACATCATGACACGACCTTGCGCTTCCTGCGAGCCCACACAGGGCACAGCCGCTGCGCAGGGACGTCCAGCACCTCCAATTAGGTAATCTCCAGGCAAACACTCATTAAGCTCCTTACCTGCCTGCCCCTCGCAGGGCTGCTGAGGATTACAGAGCAGTGTCTGTCTCAAGGTCGGTGCGTGGCAGGAGCAGGATTGCAGCTCCCATTCCCCTTTCCCCTTCTCCTGTGCTGGGCTGGTTTGCTGCAGCATTTCACTGCCTCAGCTGGATCAGCCAGCGGGGTTGGAGGTGCATCTCCAATGTCACACATACATGGGCTGTGGCATCTGCTGGCTCGTGCTCTGAGATTTAGGTTTGCAGAAGAAACCTCTGCTGCAGCAGGCCCCCACTCTGCTGGTGGGTACCATTCCCTTGGGAGCCACAGCACACATCTGGGATTTGGGTTTGCAGCAGAACAGAGCCCTGCTGCAGCAGGATCCCACTCTGCTGGTGGGTACCATTCCCTTGGGAGCCACAGCACACATCTGGGATTTGGGTTTGCAGCAGAAGAAACCTCTGCTGCTGCAGCAGGATCCCACTCTGCTGGTGGGTACCATTCCCATGGGCTGAGAGCCACAACACACATCTGAGATTTGGATTTGCAGCAGAAGAAACCTCTGCTGCAGCAGGACCCCACTCTGCTGGTGGGTACTGTTCCCGTGGGCTGAGAGCCTCAACCCACATTCCACACACTCCGGAGAGCTGCGGGACAAAACCCCTCTGAAGACAGGTCTGGTGACAATTCTGCTGCTCTGCAGGATCGGTCTCGGGTATGCAAATGAATCCAGCGCAGACAAGGTACGCTGCTCCCTGAAACTCCTGGAGTTTTGCTTCCTCCCACACTCCTGACAGCGTTCTTGGGGCTGTCCTGTGTCAGACCAGGAACTGGGCTTTGATCATCCTAGCAGGGCCCTTCCAGCTCAGGATATTCTGTGATTCTATGATTCATGGTTTGTGCTTTTATGCAAAGGCAGTAACTTCATTGCAGATATTCTGCTTAAGTAATTAATTTTGCCTTGTAGGGGGGCGCAGCTTTCCAATTAGCAAACTTGTCACTTCAGACAGGTTCTTGTCTGTTATTACATTAAAAAGAAGAAAGAAAGAAAAGAAAACACTGCCAGGAACAGTCTGTTGCTTCCTACGGGGTGCTGTGGCAGATGAATTAGTGCTGAGCATCAACATTCATACCACAAGCACCACATTCATACCCTCCTACCCCTTCCCCTGGCTGCCAAGGCAAGGCAGACTAGATTAGTTAATTACATCTTTAATCCTTAATGATGGAATACTTGGAAAACTATTATTGATCTTACAGGACATAATTCATGACCTAATTATGGTGATAAAACTGGGAGATTATCATCCTGCCAGCTATTACTGTCTAGAGCTGATCGGAGTTAATTAGAAGGGAGATGGGTGATTCCTGTGCAGCAGCAGGAGGAATGAGGAGGCTGCTCAAGGCAGGACAGGCCATTCCCAGCCCTCAGACTGCTCTCAACTCAACCAGCTCTTGATCTTGCCCAGGAAATACCTGGCACATTTAACCCTTTGGCTTCATTTCTTCAGCCATTTGAGTCGCTGGCTCAGTGGGACAACAGAGTTCGATGTTTTTCATTTTTCAGAGGTTCAGCTGTGGAGCAGAGCTCTCCTTTTCTTCAGCTGTCTTTTGCAGAACCGAGGAGATTCATCGAGGTTCTTGGTATGGAATCATTGAGGTTGGAAAAGACCTCCAAGATCAAGTCCAACCTTGTCACCCAGCCCAGAGCCCTGAGTGTCACGTCCAGGTGTTCCTCAGACACCTCCAGAGATGGCGACATTTCAATGCCCGAAGTTTGGACTAAATCTTCAGCCACTCTCAGTCTGGACTTAAAAAAAACCTTAAAAATAAAGTGGATCCTTGACTTCCAGAGTTGAACTCACCCTCCCCTTAACAGCATTGATGGGTTGTGAGTGAGGAAAGGAAAAAGCCCTCTTCCCTCAGCAGCCCTTCGCTGCGCTGTTCCTGGGAAGGATGCGGCCCCACCTAAGTGCCAAGGCTGCATTTCCTTCATGGCTGCTCAGAGGCCTGTGAGGGTCACACGATAAATGTGGAAGATGAGCAACTTGGGAGTTTCTGCCCTCCTCAGGGCTGGTCTCCCCAGGAAAGCCGTCAGCAGCGGCTTAGGACGTGCCTTCGGAGTGTGTTACCCCTTCCGTGAGCTTCCTGCAGTGCCGTGGTTTGACTTCCTAACTGGAGTCAGCCTCTGCTCCCAGACACGGCCCCGGTGTTCATCGGAAATGCCCACGCGAGTTCTGACACAGCTGCTGCCCTCCCCGCACAGGTGATGTTTGGGTTCAGCGCTCTGACTGTGACTCTCGGGATGAGGGTGTCACTTCTTGGCTTCCTGCCACCCAGACAAGTCCCCAGCAGCCAAGACTGTGAATGGTCAAGGAAAAACAGCTCTGGAGTTGGGCAAGAGCGGCCAGACCAAGATTTCGAGTAACTCCAGGCACTGCATTTGTGAGAATGTGGAAGAAATTCCAGCAGTGGGAAGGAGCCAGGAGGATTTGGGGTCAGTGTGGTGCAGAGCTCATGGTGCAGCACGAGCCCAACAAACCACACCAACCCTTGGCTTTAAACGCAGCGCCCAGGGAACCTCTGGCTGGTGAGAGCCACAGGGAATGCTGTGGGGCCCCGAAGGAGCTGTCCCTGCACACACCCCACAAACATCTGGGGACGGAAGCAGGAGTGCTCTGCAGGGAACCTGACTCCACGTCACCACGGCCAAGCGCTCTCATTTCACCTGGACACCAAAACTGGGCAGCTCTCCCCACCCAACCTGGCTCTGTCAGTGCTTTAAGGGCAGTATGACACAAGAGGAGAAAGAGTGAGGCAGTCTCGAGCACAGCTGGCAGTGGCAAAGCAGGAAAGCTCATCCCCTGTAACTGCACTGCTGTTCATCATCCAGGTCCTGGCTGGCATTGGGAAACTTCAATCTGGGTGAGATGTCTGTGGTAGGAGACTCAAAACAAAACAACCTTGAAGCTTGGAATAAAAGCTGATGAGAACTGAACAGTTTGTACATGAGGAATCTTCCACATCTTTGTGAGTATTTGGATCATGGCAAACAAGGCTCAAAACCCTTTTTGAGACAGTATTTCCCCTGTTATTTGTTATTACCCAGTTTAATGGTGGCACAGAGTTCCCCCAAGTTCCAGACCACGCAGAGCTGCCAATTCTCATTCCCAGTGACCCCACAAGTTCCAGACCACGCAGAGCTGCCAATTCTCATTCCCAGTGACCCCACAAGTTCCAGACCACGCAGAGCTGCCAATTCTCATTCCCAGTGACCCCACAAGTTCCAGACCACGCAGAGCTGCCAATTCTCATTCCCAGTGATGAGGCTCTGCTGCCTCACAATGCCCTGCCAGCAGCACCTGACTGGAAGGGAACCACAAGAGGCTCAAAACAACTCGTACCGGGTTTCTCAGAAGAGAAACCAATGAGTAAGAAACGGAAAAAAAGAAAAGTTTGCCCCTGCTTTCAGAGGCGCTGAACTGGGAAGGACTTGCAGCGACTTTCTGAAGCATTTCTGCTGTTCTGGGAGAGCTTTTTCACCAGTACTGGGGGTGAATGTTCCCAGCAAGAGCCTGATGAGTTGTAACTCACCAGAAGGAGGTTTTCCTACCCTTTTGTGTGAGCTTTTGTGCTGGACAGTCCGTGACGAATCAGGATCCTGCAGTCATTTGTCCCAGACCCTTGCATGACATCCTCTCTGAAATGTTACCACTTTACTGCCTGTGAACACCTCCTCCCCACGCAGCTCCTGCTGGGAAAGGCTCTCACCACCTCTCTGAGGTTTTCACGAGGAACTCGCCAGCCCAGCACGCTTACAGCTCTTCCCAAAACTTGTGTGGAAAATGCATCATCTTAAGGAAAAAGCAAGAAGAAGCCTCAGAGAATTATGCAACTGTGCTGTTCAATTTCTAGTCAGGAAGCTGCCACTACATGTGTACTCAAACAAACTAGGTAAATATTACTAATTCCTCCTGAAAAGCAGTGGCTGAAAGAGAAAAGAAAACCAGGCAAGGCACTGAGATGTGAGAGGAGAGCAAGGCAAAGCTCTGCTTTACTCGAAGCAGGCTGTGTTCAGCTTTTCTCTGTTTTTCAAAACAAGAAACCCAAGGTAGCTCAGCTCTGTGCAGCGCTCGATAAGGTGACCCCGGATTTCACAAGCAAACACACGGAACTGAATTCAAAGAAACCGTGAGCAAGCAAGAAATCTGAGATACCATCTCTGGAGCAAACGTGCAACAGGCACAGAAAACGATCTGGAGCCTGATTACCCTCCTGCCTTCAGTTAAACATTAAAATTAGTCCTGAAATTATATTCTTGACCCGAGACAGAGCTGCACAGAAACAATGGAAAAGCCACTTGGTTATCAGCATGGCCAATCTAATCAGGGCCCAGGAGCCCGAGTTCCAGAGGCTTTTTGCTCAGCACTGACATCTGTTGCTATCAGGACCATCATGTGAGAATGACACAAGTTCCACCCTGCCCAGCTATCCAGGAACCGTGCCTGGCACTCGCTGAGCTCACTGCCACATCAGCAGCGCGGCGGAGAACGGTTTCCTAGAGCCCAGGACAAAGGCAGATGTGTCAGGAGTTACTAAAAGTTTACGTCGAGGCAGGAAGGACGTGAGAGCAGGGGGAGAAAATAAAAATCTGAGTAACTCCGTGGTAACAAGTGCTTCATGCTCGTTCGATGAGCAATTTTTAAAAGTAGGAATTATTTCCATTTTTTTCCAAAGCTGTCACCACCTGGGGCTACTTGGCCTCAGGCACAAGACCTGTGAAGATTTCCTAGCAAGGCTCAACAGGAGAAGAAAAAATCCACGCATTAATAAAGCTGACTGCATGAATCAGAGATTCGGTTCTGACATTATTAAAAATAAAAAAGCAATTATTGATATTAAACTAATAATTCTTATTTTATGCAATCCGTTTCTCCACGCTGCTCATTATGCAATCCAGCAGGCAGCTAATAAAGGATCAAGCAGGTCTGGAAGAGCTTCCTCTATCAGAAATAGTTCAGAACTGAGGCTGCCTATTAATTTTAGCAAATTAAAAAAGCTGAATGGCTGTCTGAGAATTCGGACTCAACCTAAAGGAATCCCAAACCCATTGGGCAACGGAGTGACCGAGTGAAATTACAGGAATATTTCCCTCAGATAACAGTAAAGCTGTGAGGATTCACATCCACGCAAACAAGAGGAAAATGTGACTTTTACTTACATTTCAGTGGCTATGAATCCGGTGAGCTCAGACAGGAAGAGAAACAATATGAAGAGACAGCAGCAGACAGAGACTGGAACAGAGGGAAGGAGAGGAAAAGGTTAGTTTTGGGTGTCTAACAAAGGCAAAAAAATCTGTTTTCACACAGCCACAGCACTCCCCCCACGGGTATGGCCCCCAGACACACTTGAGAATTAAGAATCTTTAAAATTCATGACCCAGAGGAGCCCACCAGAGCAGTGACTTCAATGCCATGCAAACATCCAAACATCCTGAGGGGTATTTTGATTTTTGTGCCATTTTTTCTATCATGATTCCCGTCTCCCCACAGCTCCTGCACTCTCCACCTTCAGCACACAACGCCGGCCTGCCAGCACTCCCTTTTCCTGACAGAGCTGTGTGACAACACGACTTCCCTGGAGCCTTGGCTCCCGATTTTAGTGCCATTAAAACCTCCAGAAGGCAAAAAGTACCAGCACCTCCTTGCTCTGGAAGCACACAGGCCCCTAACACGGCGTTTGGGGGACGAGGACACCCCTAACACAAAGTTTTGGTGCCTTGTCAGGCTCCAGAGCTCTGGGGAAGTCACCTCAGAGCCCAAATTCCTAGAGCTGGGACAGCAGGGACACGGCAATACAGGAACAGTGCAGCCAGTGCCTGACTTCTCCAATTTCTCCATGTGCCGACACACTGACTCTGCAGAGAGGGAAAATCCCCATGGAAGGACTTGTGAGGTACCCAGCCAACAAACCCCATGTCCTTCCTAAAAATTCCAACCTGGAGCTACAAGGAGGGAACCTGAAGTCACTGGAATTTTTCCGTTTGTTCTTCACCAGGAAATTATTCAAACCAGTGAGCAGGGACACCGAAGCAGCAGTGACAGAGTCACCCACTCAGGAGGGGCTGGAAGGAAGCACAGCTGAAATCCCGTGGATCAGGGGTGATTGGAGCAGCCAAGGATGTGCCAGCTCAAGGAGCCGGGGCTGCAGTGTCTCTGTGCTCAACACAACCCCCAGGTTCACCGTGAATCACTCCCAGGAGGGCAGAGCAGGAGCTGACAGGATCTTCCAGGGCTGCAGCACAACCCCTCCATCCCAGCACAGTGAAATGACCACCACAGCCTCCAATTAGGGTTGAGAAATACACCAAAAAAAAAAATCCCAACCCTGTTCCTCAACTTTATCCCACACGACCTGTACAGCCCGACTGCTCGTTCCTTCGGGAAGCTCAAGGAACAATTTTATCACAGAACTGCCCCGGTCCAAACTCCCTTGGCAGAGAATGTGAAGGAAAAAGGTGCTGAGGGCAAGCACTGGGACAGACCCGAGTGACCTAAAACCTCATCCTTCAACTGAGCCAGTTCTAAGGAAAGAGAAACGCGTTGCTTCCCCTTCCTCGTAAGAATCATTCCAAGTGCAAGGGATTAACAGGGATGCCAAAAAACCCATTAGGAGGAGGAAAGAGAGGGGAAAAAAACCCTGAAGACCAGTAGGAAAACAGGAAGCAAGGAGGGACATTAATTCCTCAAGAGAAACCTCAGATGGTCCCAGAGTTGTTCCCAAGTCTTGGCTGCCAGGACACGAAAGGTCACCAGGGCTGGGACCCGGGTGAGCCCTGGCACGGGGCACCACGGGCTGAGGAGAGAAAGATCTGTCTAAAACCCAGTGGCAAATTCCTCTGAGAACCTCCACCCCTACAAAGGAGCCCCCAGAAAAGAAACCAAGGCAGGGGATGAGCAGATCCAGTGCTTGCACTGCTGATCACTGACAGAGACACGACATCTCTGATCTCTGGCAGTGGCAGGGAGAGTGTTTGACACAGAAAACTCTTTTCTTTAATTGCTTCCCATATTCCTTGCTGCTTGTTATAATCCCACAAAAGCATCAGCCAGAGCTCCCTGCTCTCCAGCACTTCTAGGAAAGCCTGGTACTCCCAACTCTCTTAACTAAATTCCCTCCCAGAGCTTCCTCTCTCTTCCAATTTTAAACTTTCTTCTCCGCCTCTTAAATCATCAGAATATCTTCTTTTCCAGCACTTGCTCCCTCAAGTCCATCTTCAGCTCAGCTCTTGCAGCGAAGGTTCGTGACAACCTTCAGCACAGGAAAATTCCACTAACCTGTATCTAAAAAACCCTGCAAGAATGCCCTGAAGTGCCTGGCAGGGACTGCCTTTCAAAGCTCCTCAATGCTTTTCAAACCACAGAGTGAGTTTTGAAGCTGTAAAAGAGATTACTGAGGGTGGACATGAGAGGGGGATACAAAACCATGAGAGCCTGAGGAGGTGAGTGAGGAACAAGCACTCGCTGTCTTCTCCTCCAGGATGGGAGCAGCAGGGAAAGGGGAGGTTAAACACGAGAGGTTTCCCTTGACACAACATTTAATTCTGAAAGTTCTTGACTACAGATGCTGAGGGTGCTTCAGAAATAAAATCAGTCAGATCACAAATGGAATCATACGTGCCCTGAGGAAGAACTCCACTGAGGGACACTGAACACAACGGAACCAACTCCAGCTCAGCAAGCTCAGAGGCCAACTGAGCAAAGCCTGGTGAAGAGTCTGACCTGCCCCTCCTGCTCCTCCTCAGGCATCTGCTGCCGGACACTCCGGAAAGAGGACACTGGACACTTGCACTGACTGTTAAACTCGCTCTTCCTTCACATTTTCAGGGCAGGAGGAGCTTTTGGCCTGAGCCTCATGTGCAGGCACGATCAGTCACTCTGTCTCCAGAGGCATCGCTTCCTCAGACGCAGAACGGGAGCTCCTCTCTCAGCGTGGAGCTGCAGGCACAGACGGCGTTCCCAGCCCAGGAATTTATGCACGGGGTGCTTGAGCTGCCTCTTTCACACTGAAAGGCTTTCCCTTGCTGCCATGCAAATGTGCAGTCCCGACACCCACATTTGACAAGTGTATGATATTTGGAAAAGTAGATTAAAGGCCGGGATCAGACAGAATCAAACAATTCATGCATAAACTGCAAAGCACGGCGGCGTTCCCACAGAGCTCCAGCAACATCTGAGACAGGTTTCTTACAGCTCTAACATGATAACATGATCAATATATCAAAGGTTGCTGCTGCAGACACACTGCTGCTGGCTAATCTGCGATCCCAAAAGGATGGGGAACTCTGCCAAGGTTTTTATTCCTTTTTGTACAAATCCCTTCTACTTCATACCCCGTACATTCCTGGCTCTGCCTCCCCGCCCCACCAGGAATGAGAGAAAGGCAAAGTGTTTAACACATCACACGGGCTGAGAACATGGAGCCATGTCTATATTAAGGCATAAAATTAATAGTATTTATTATTCAATGGAGCAAACTGTTACGAAGCGCAGGGAACGGGTCCCGTTACAGGCGTCGTGTGAATCATAACTCTGATATTTCCTGATGTGTATTTAAAACTCCAGCCCTCAAACAGCACAGGGTATTTCTGGACAAGGTTTCCATGTGTGCCTACAACATGTGCACTCAAATGATGCCTCCACACCGATGGCTGGGCGGCAGGAGCGTGACAGCAGCTCCTGGGCTGCAGGATCCTCTCCGCAGCCCCGCTGCTCCTGCCCAGCCAGATGCCAGCTGTCAGCCAGCCAGGAGCGCTGCTGCTGCTGCCGCTGTACCCAAACATGGCCAGGTTGTCACCACGGCTGTCCCAGTGGCACCACGGACACCACACCGGGTGGGAACACCTGCAAAAACTGGTGGCAGAGGGACAACAGCCCAGCTGGCTGAGGGCACAGGGATGCCGCCCAAAGAAGGGACTTTTGGTGAGGAAAAGGAGTGAGGAACTTCTGAACACTGCCCAGAGCAGTGCACAGCAGTGGGTGTGTTGTTCTGGACCAACCTCACTCCAAGTAAACGGCACTGGATTGTCCTTGGTTCCTTCATTCCCAAAAAATCTGTGGTTGCCACATAGATCCGAGGTATCCTGTATGCAGCGTTCACTGGAAATGTGGGAATTAAAAATCCATACCTAACAAAGCCTCAGTAATACTCCAGCTGTTTTCTGAACTTGCTCATGTTTGAGATCACCTGATCTTCTCCACCAAAATCCCCCAACACCTCCCCTCCCTGAGCTGCTCCTTCTCTAAAAGCCCTGACCCCTCCAGCCCTGGCTCCTTCCGCCCTGGTGCCAGGAGCAGAGCTGCTCTTTTCCATCTCTTTTCTTCTGTAATCTGACCTGTGCCTTCCTCCCTAACAAAACCCAACCTTTTTTTTTGAAAAAAGACCCTTTTACAATCCAAAACCCACTTTGAAACCCTGCTTTAAGTCCATTCCTATTCCAGAAAGCCTTCAGCACCAGAAATGATAATGAACAAAGGATTCAGCAGAAATCATATGGAAAAGGCCTAAATTAATAGTTGGATATTCTGGACTGCTTTATATCTGCTCTGTAAAACTTGGAGAACTTAAAGAAAGCCAAGATCAAGTTGCAGTGGAAGTAATTTCACAGAATTACTAAAGCCTGAATGATTTTTTGAGAGGCAGAACCTTCCCCTACACTCAAGCGCCCAGTGTTAACACAAACTGACTTCCCTAAAGCATTTTATCACCAACTCATGAACCTTCCCAGGCTCCCAGCTGGCCTGGCAACGGGCTGGTCTCACCCATGGCCTCCCACAACACCTAAAATTAGTGGCTTTCAAATTACAAGCCCCAGGTTTGCTCAGACAGAAAAGCCCATTAGGAAAGCTGCTCCCAGGATGCTCACAGGCACAGCCAGCGGTCTGCTGGCTGCCTGCGTGGTTCAGAAGCTTCTATCAGCCTGTCTAAAAACACTCTGGGAAAAAAAGAAGGAGAACCAGTCAGAGAAGAAAATCAAAGCCTGAGAAGCTGCAAATAACAATAGAGAGAAATAAGGCAGCTAATAATTGTAAGGAAGAGTCACAACCTTCAAGCCTTCCCACAAGAGACTTATCACTGGAGCTGTTTACTGCAGATCAGAAATGGCCTTTGATGGGTTTTTATTTTTGCTTCTAAAATACTCTTTTGCAGGTGATTCATAACAAGACAAATTCTCAAAGGGAGCCCAGTTACAGTGTGGGAACTCTGAGTTTCCAAAACAGAAGGGAAGGCAGGATCACTCACAAGTTCAAAGTGTTCTTTCAAAACGCTGCATCTCATCCGCCCCTGAATTCCCAAACAGTTTGAGTCAAGCCCTTTGTTCACAACTCCAGCAAACCTGAAAGGGGGCTGGGAGACAACTCAGTGGCCAGGAGAGCTCGGGGGACAAGGACTCTGGGCGTAAATATTTAGGGAAATGTGTTATCTTCACAGAAGCACAGGAGGGCTGAGGCTGGCGGGGAGATGATCCCACCTAACTCCTCTGTTTGGGGCCAGGCCTGGCTGTTTGGAGCATCCCCAAGGACAGAGCCTCCACACCACCCTGGGCAACCTGTTCCTGGAGCAGCCAGGAGTTCCTTCAGCTCGCAGAGGGCTTTCCTTTGTGTCCTGATTCACTGGCACTGAGTCAGCCCGTGTGCTGTCACCGGGGGATGTGACATCACTCACAGTGACACACAGGACTGCTGCCCCATGGATCAGAATGGCTGAACAGAGCACAGCTCCCTGATTAAAGGAATCCTTGCTCCATGGGGCAGGAAAGCTGCCTGGGGAGGGTAATGACAGGCCTGGCAGGACCAGCCTGATCGATGTGTGCCAAGCTCGCTGCTCACGCTTGTGTGACACGGAATTACTCAGCCTGCAGCCTCCTCGGGAGCAGGAAGGGAGGAAAAGGGGCCCAAGGCAAGAGATTTGTATCAGCCAAGTCTGTGTGTGAGAGTGGATCCCTATCATGCCTGGGACTGGAGCCTCTTCAAGGTCCCTTCCAACCCGAATCACTTGGGGCTCCCTCAATCCTGAATTCACACGAACTATCCCACTGTTTTGACGCCTGAGCAGAGGCTGCCTAGAACAGAGGCCAGACAGGATTGAGAGAATAAAATGGGGATTTATTGCAGGGCCTTCAATAGGGACACCTCGGGCACTCAGAGCCTCTCCAGGAGAGGCCACACCCAAGCTGGACCCCGGGGCACGAGTTTGCTCCACTTGGATCAGTTTGGATCCATTCCCAGATCAGGGTTCATTCTCCAGTGACAATTGCAGGGGATGATGGAATTGAGCCCAAGTCTGTCCCCCCTTTTAGAGGCTCCGTTTCCATCTTTGGGGGCCTGGGCCAACGAGGTGTCCTTGAGTGCAGCCTGGAGAGGATTTGTTGTGTCTGAGCAGGATGGGAGAACAGGAGCTCCCAGCCCGTGGGGAGTTTGAGAGTTACACTAAAGCAGGGCAGGGGCTGAAAAAATATAAAAACTCAATCTTAAGGCATCAGTTTGATGGGCACAACAAGCTGTCCCAGCAACCAAGGACACCCTTTAAAAACATCCCTTAAAAAAAAATCCCTGCAGACGGAGAGGCCAAACAATCTTTAATTTTAGACCAGGGCTATGCAAGGACAATCGAAAAGAAGTTACTTACTAATGGCCCCTGTGTAGGTTGGCTGTGTAAGGTCTTTTGGCACCTTCCTGTAGATGTCAAACCTGAAAGAGGAAAAGCAACAGCCATAAAACAGGTGGAACATTTCAAATACATTTTGTGTCCCCACAGGGATGAGCGACGCCGAAGTTTTTTCCATCCAGCTCTCCAACAACATTTTTTTCAGCAGGCAGGAGGATATGGAAAGGAAAAACAAAACAAAACAAACCCAAAAAACCCCTTTTCTTTTGTACAATTATGTAACTGTGCTCTGCCTTGGCTCCCATTCCCCAAGCACTTCCCTCCGCCCTCCTGTTGTGGATCTGTGCAATCTGAACTGAGAGAGGAGCCAGGCAAGGAGTCATGCTGGATAGATTTACAGACCACTGAAAAAAGGAAAAGATACCTTACAGACTGAATGAAGATGCCTGGCAAAAAAAAAAACAACCCAGTGAAACACAACCTACATCACCCCTCGTCATTTATATCCTGCAAAGCCAAAAAAAAGACAACCCCAAAGTCAGAAATGCAGGTGCTGAGACCACAAAACCATCCCTTGGACATTGGATACGACAACAGAAATTCACCCAACAGGTTTGTGCCTCCCCCAGCACAATCCAGTTTAATATTAGCCCCTTGTTTTGATTCAGTCACAGCTTTTAATATCCATGGGGCTCAGCGTGGCTATTTTAAACCCCCACGGTTCAACTCTCCCTGCCCTCGTGTGTTAGCTGGATTATTTCCTGCCACCCTGTGCTCCTGCACGCCCAACCGCAGGGCAGCTCTGACATCAGCTTTTCCACCGGCCCATAAAAATTAATTAATGCATTAAAAACACCCACCCACCCTAAAGAAGGAAGTGACTGCTTCTGCCCCAAAATAGACTTTTTTTGGATGTGCCACAAGTGGGTGATTGCTGATGCTTTTTCCAGCCTTGGAGAGAGGCACGAGGGGCAGCAGCTCCCAAATTCCCAGTTTGTACTGCACCAGCACGAAACAGCGCTGTGTTTACTCAGTAGCTCCTACTACACCAAATATTTTAGTGGGAGTTTAGATAATTCTTCTTTTCTTTAGTCTTCAGCAGCTGCGATAACTCTGAGGGGCGGCATGAACAAAACAGCGTTTGCCTCGCATGAGATCTGAAGGTTACTGTGCTTCACCCAGGAGCTGAAGCTGCAGGAAGGATGGGAAGAGAGGGAAAGGAGAGCAGGTGCAAAGATATTTCTACCTGGATAAGCTGTGCAATCATTTAACATCCCAACACCCTCTGTGAGACCCTGCTGCACAGGAGCTGCGTTTTCACGATCCTCCCGAACACCCCAGCAGCATTCCCGAAGCAAAGGCTCCATTTATGGTTTTCCAGCTGCCCCGAGAACATCTGGAAAGCGCTGTTTGCATTCTTTCCACATCCACCGAGGCAGCGGGATGGTGAAAGCACCCAAAGTAGGAGAGAGACAGAGGGGCTCGCAGGCAGAGGAAGCTCTCCCGGCCCATTAAACGCTGCATGCTGGCGTCGTCTGGCCAGAGTCACAATAATAGATCAACAGGGCTAAAAAAGCTGAGAGAGAAACAGAGAGAGAGAGGGAGAGAGACAGAGCACGTGAACCCCGGGAGCTGCTGAGTGTGAGCGAACACTCAGAAATAGGAAACAGCTCCAGGCTGGATGCAGTGAAAACAGCAGCGTGGGGATACTATAAAAGGAAGTTTGTTCTCACCAGCAGGAATATTTACTGGTGTCGAAATGATGGCCCACCACAGCATTTAAAGAAAAAAAATGTAGGTTTTTAAACAGTTCACTGGGCAGCTGATGTCACACGAGGCAGAGTTCTCTCCTCTCGGATTGCCATTTTAATCACGTAAGTGATCCCCAACACCATAAATTAACTTTTCCATGGCCTAAGTGAGCTCAGATTAGGCAGAGACACTACAAAAAGTGCTCAAAGTTTTATGGATGAAAGCAGAAGGTTGAAGGATGACATCCAGAACGTTCCCCAAGCAGCAGGGAAGGCAAGGAGGGAAGGTGCACAAGGATGCTGAAATGATCACAACAATCAACAACGAAGAAATGGGAAAAGACAGTTTGGGATTTGGGGCAAACACTGCTGGTTAGGTTTTGCTCATTGATGTGTGACGGCAGCAAACCCAAATGATACCAGTAAACCCAAAGAGAAAGGACACAGAGCCATCTTCTTCTTCACTCTAATTTAAACTCCAAGGCATAAGAAGATAGGAAATGTAAAGGATTGAGTGGCAGCTTGAAAAGTGTGTTTGTGAGATACCAGAGAGAATAAATGCTGGCAATGAGGACAGAACCCCAAAGAAGGCCTCATTAATTAAATATATTTATAAAAATAAGTAAATCAAGTGTCTCAAATCTGTGAATCTGACAAGAGTTATTGCAACAGGACACCCTAAGCCCCAAGAAATGAGACATTTGTGGAAGCTCCTATCAGGCCTAAGGGTTAAAATCTGACTCCACCAGAAAAACCTTTCTCCTTTTGCCACCGGCTCCTTGCCTACCTCCCAGAGCTGAAAGCAATCCCAGGAGAGCACTTACACTGTCCTGGGAAGAGAGAAGAATGAGGCTCAGGCACAGAGATGATCTGTAATGAGGGAGGAGGCCATGGAGCTGTGCAGGCAAAGGGGAACAGGTTTTACCTGCCCTCGGGCCAGACGTTCCTGCAGCACCTGCAGTAAAAATTCCAACAACAACCCTGCAGCTTCCTGAGGCATCATTGGTCACTCAGAGCAGTATTTGTGCCCTGGGAACAGAGAGGAATTTGGGCTCGGTTGCAAAAGCTCAGAGCAGAGGAAGGTGCTGCAGAGGGATGCTCAGAGGGGCTGGAGCTGCCAGCTCACACCTGAGACACCCTGGGCCAGCCGAGCACCCACAAACAAACCCTGAGACCCCCTGGGCCAGCTGAGCACCCACAAACCCTGAGACACCCTGGGCCAGCTGAGCACCCACAAACCCTGAGACGCCCTGGGCCAGCCGAGCAGCCACAAACAAACCCTGGGACACCCTGGGCCAGCTGAGCAGCCCCTGCCACCTCAGGGAGTCACATCCTACACGACCACGAGGACCAGGGTGTAAATTCACAGCCTGTCCTGGAGCCACTGCTCAGTGAACTCCCCTAACCTGCAGCTCATTCTGCATCATTTCACGTTCACACAGCAGGCACATGTGCATTTTTCACTGCATGTTGTCTATATTTAGGTTTTGGCCACTTTCTGCCTCCCCTCTGAAAGGAAAGACTTGCAAGGTGAAGTTGTGTCTTTAA
>VYZT01046278.1:67816-86711 GCA_013400735.1 Pomatostomus ruficeps
GAGCACCCACAAAAAAACCCTGGGACACCCTGGGCCAGCTGAGCACCCACAAACAAACCCTGGGACACCCTGGGCCAGCTGAGCACCCACAAACCCTGAGACACCCTGGGCCAGCCGAGCAGCCACAAACAAACCCTGGGCCACCCTGGGCCAGCCGAGCACCCACAAAAAAACCCTGGGACACGCTGGGCCAGCTGAGCACCCACAAACAAACCCTGGGACACCCTGGGCCAGCTGAGCACCCACAAACCCTGGGACACCCTGGGCCAGCCAAGCACCCACAAACCCTGGGACACCCTGGGCCAGCCGAGCACCCACAAACAAACCCTGGGACACCCTGGGCCAGCTGAGCAGCCCCTGCCACCTCAGGGAGTCACATCCTACACGACCACGAGGATCAGGGTGTAAATTCACAGCCTGTCCTGGAGCCACTGCTCAGTGAACTCCCCTAACCTGCAGCTCATTCTGCATCATTTCACGTTCACACAGCAGGCACATGTGCATTTTTCACTGCATGTTGTCTATATTTAGGTTTTGGCCACTTTCTGCCTCCCCTCTGAAAGGAAAGACTTGCAAGGTGAAGTTGTGTCTTTAAGTTTATCAACGAAAATCACCTCAGAGTGGAAACAACAAACTCACTGCGAGGAAAGTTCTTCCTCCAGGTCTACGTGTTCTCACAAAGGCAAGGCCGGGCCTTGCAATTCCAGAATATGAGGCTAAAGATAGAACCAGGCTGTCACCAGCACAACAAAGGAATTTCCTGACACATCCATAGTGTCCTTTTTTTCAATGGGGCTGCAAACAAAGGAATGAAAAAAGGCATTTTGGCAACGCCAGAGGTCTGCAGGAAAAGCAACGTTCATAACTAACATCAGGGAATGCTACAATGCTTTGTTATCAATCCAGGAGTTGAAAGGACAGGGAGAAAAAAAACTTTCTCACCTTCCTGGTGGGAATGTCAGCAAACTGGTAAAGTGGCGTGGTGGAGAAGAGCAGCACAGGGGTCATTCCCGACTAGGGTCAAACAGAGAATTCACAAATCCTTGTGTGGTTAAGGCAGGCGTGGGGCAGAACTGCAGCTCTGATGGACAGGAGTGCCACAGTGCTCTCGGAAACACTGACGTGGTGACCTCAAAGAGCCAAACAAAAGGGTGGCCGATTCCAAGTGCCAGAAGGATTTCAAAGCTGTACCTAGACTAACATGAGCTGCTGCTGCTCTTTTTCTTCAGACAGAAATATATCACAGAATCACACAATGGTTTGGGCTGGCAGGGACCTTAAAGCTCATCTCATTCCAAACCCCCTGCCATGGCAGGGACACCTCCCACTGTCCCAGGCTGCTCCAGCCCCGTCCAGCCTGGGCTGGGGCACTGCCAGGGATCCAGGGGCAGCCACAGCTGGGCCAGGGCCTCCCAACCTCACAGGGAACAAGTCCTGCCCAATATCCCATCTAACCCTGCTCTCTGGCAGTGGGAAGCCATTCCCCCTCATCCTGTCCCTCCATCCCTTGGCAATTGTCTCTCTCCATCTTTCCTGCAGCTCCTTCAGCTCCTGCAAGGCCACACTGAGGTCACTGCAGAGCTTCTCCTCTCCAGCTGAACACCCCCAGCTCTCCCAGCCTTTCCTCCCAGCAGAGCTGCTCCATCCTCTGCTCATCCTGGGGCTCCTCTGGACTCTCCCAGCAGCTCCAGGTCCCTCCTGTGCTGGGATCCTGGGGCAGCTCTGCAGGTGGGGGCTCACCTGAGCAGGGACTGACTGTGCTGAGGAGTGGCAGCAAGGGCAGAGTACCCGAACTCTTTTTGTTTCAAAAACCTCATTTTTTTCTGGAGTTGCTGCTCCCTCACCTGCCTGCCCTGAGCAGGGGATGAGCTCACTCCCCCAGCAGGAGCTGCCACGGACAGGGCTCCCTGCCAGGGCTTTACGTACACTCCAACAGCTTCAAGTTTGGACCCGAAGTACTTCAGGAAATGAAGTAATAAATACATTATTTCACTGCAGATTTCCACACCTCCAAACAGAAGAATCGTCTCTGACATATCTGGAATCTGAAAAGAGCTTTTTTAACATCTCTCTGAGATGTTGTTAAGTTTTTCATGAGCAAGAGGCAAAGCACGTGAGGTAATTAAAAAAAACAACAATTTTTAAGTAGAACTAACCAGACAATGGCTAAATTTGAATGTCCTGTAGCAAAGGGAAACTCTGATACCCAAAGGAGTTCGTATCAGAGAAGGAAAACACAAAACCTCCTTGAGTTTTCAGCATTTGCCCACCTCTCCCTGGCACACAGAAGGGAAGGATGCCTTGGCCGTGGCTCCCAGGGCTGAATTTCTCCCAGAATTACGGTTTTGTTCCTCAGGCAGATTATGTTTTCCCCAGGAAAACTAAATATTTAAACATTTGAAGCATCCCGGCTCTACTGTAGGTACTTCACACGCCCTGAAAGTCAGAGGACGTGAGCATTCATCACAGCAAATCACATTTTTGATGTCAGAGATGACTAAAAAAAAAAATAAAAACCCAAGCAGGATCATGGCTGACGTTCCCCTCGGAGCAGGTCAGCGGTGGTGTAAATCCACCTTTGTCATCTTGGCTCAGCAGAAAGGGTCCGTGGCCGTGATTCAGCCCGAAGAATGTGGGTGTTGAAACAACACTCGCTTCTCCTCCTCCCCTGCTCACCAGCTTGCAGAAGTGGCACCTATTTTTCAGCAGATTTGGAGCTGAGGTCACCGGTTCCTGGTGACATTACTCACTCTCAGCAACTCCAGCGCAGAGTGAACAACCACCTTAACTTTATTACACATCAACAACTCAGATTTCTCTGAATAAAGGAGACAACTTCGTGCTGCTGGACCAATTTGTTCACTAACAACCTGACTTGAAGGGACTGCAGGGACAACACGTCTTCCAGGAGAAACAGAATTTCCCTGTGAAGTTCACCAAACAACTGCAGTTCCACTGCGGAAGTGACTGAACTGCACAGAGGGGGAATGATCAAATACAGAGATATTGAATCAATTCAGAGATATTGAATTATTTCTCTCAAAACAGAGAGAAAAAGTTAACTTTGAGGGCGTGGAGTGTCCCTCACTGGGGATATTCCAGAACTGTCGGGACACAGGAGGTTGGACCAGTGACCCAGTGTGGTCCCTTCCAACCTGACCCATCCTGGGATTCTGGGATTCTCAAAAAAGGGGTTTAGGCTCAGTAGAAATGCCATCCCTGATTGTTTCCTTCTTGTAAGAACCATGAGAAAGAGAGGGCTGCAGGTTGAAACAGAGAAAGGCAAGGCACCTATGACATAGACATGGGAAGGAAATAAAGAATAATACACCTCCCCAGGCTGAGATGGTTTCCTGCATCAACAAAACCCTCAGTGAAGGGCTCCAGTTGAAAAAACAGCACGAAGAGGCAAAGAAATAACAGCCCCTCTCTTCAGCCCTTCAGTGGGAGACTGGTTCAGGTTGTACCACTCAAATTCCTGTGAAAATCCCTCTTCTCACACAGTATTTATGTACTTGCAGTACAATTATTCACTCCCAGGGCAGGAATAATCTGACTTTCACAGCCCTTTTGGAAACACGGCTGCCACACCAAAACCACTCTCCTTTTTTCGCTCTAAACCTGGCAGAGCAGCTAACACTGCATTTTTAGGCAGAGTTCTCTGCTCGCTAAAGAGAAAACTACGCTGGAACTATTGAGGAACTATTTCATGCCAGAATTGTTTCCTTGCCGCTGCCCAGCTGGTAAAAGCAGTTACCAAACCCTGTTTACCCTTCTGTTTGCTGCCCCTCCCCATTTATCAGCAAGGAGCTGCAAACTGGAGATAAATTCGAGAGAAACATCGCTGCTGGTTGTCCCTGTCTGAAAAATCCTCCTTGCAAGGGGGATCAGAGAGTGGCTGAAAACCTTAAATATTAAAAAGCCAAGAAGCCATGAGGTCCCTGTGTCTCCACACAGCAATTCCTGACTAAACAAAGAGCTTGCCTGTCCTTTACAAAGTCCACTCATTACACACTCACCAGTAAACCCAGGCACAACGTGGAAGAGAGGATTTCCACTGTTACACGCTGTGCCTGCCACGTTCAACAAGTGACACACAGGCAGCCCAGGAAGACATGAAGTTTTAAGAAATTCAGCCTTGAAAAAAGAAAGAAAAAAGTGTTTTTTGTCAAAAGAAGATAAAGTGCTCTATTTGTCACACTGGTTTGCTTCTTCAGGTGGACAGAGAAACTGCTGCGCTGTCCATTTCTGGGGACATTCGTTCAAAACAACAATCCCAGGCTGGTTTTGATGGAAACAACATCAAAAAAACGACAGCACTGGGGGAGATACACAGAGAGCAAGGTGGGTGCCAAACACAGCCCTGGACAGCCAAGCCTGTGCCAGCATCCATTTGGTTCTTGATAAGAGTCACTCTGAGGCAGGGCTGTCTGATAAGAGGCTGGAAAACATCCTCTGCCTTTTCTTTGAGAGCGTCTGCCATTCAGACATTCCAAACGAACTCATTTTTAGGCCTCATCCCTCAGAATTACACCAGACTCTCTAATTACTGCAGGGAGGTATCAGTGAATCCAGCCAGCTACAATTTCTATTTAAGTGCCTTTAAAGAGACGAATCATCCTCAGCTTTGAGGATTTGTTTTCCCTGGAGACGAGGATGTGACCTTGGGATTTGTCACTCGGCACAATTCTGTTCTTCCTCTTCCCATTCCCTATCTGCCTTCTTGAACCTTTTTGTTGTTTTAATGCATTCCAGGGAGCACAGACGGTTGGGTCCATCCCCTTTATTTGGGTTCCCCGCAGGAGCTGCGGACCCGATGCACAGACAACCAGCTCTTCCCACAGGATTTGTATAACTGGGTTTATTCTGAAGTCTGATTTCACGACAGAAGAGCTGCAGGGGCAATTCAGGAAACCAAGGCAGGTGTGAAGCAAGAAGAGCACGAGCAATCCCCGGTTCAGGAAACACGTCTGAGTGCACCTGAAATGATGGTTCTGGAGAGTTTCCCCACAGGATGGGGACACCACACAGCTTTGTTTCCTCTTATTCCTGCTGTTCCCACCTCTGGAAGACCCTAAAGACAGCAGAAGTTTATGGCCTGTGATTCATTCAGTAGCTGCTCCTATTGAGGCTCTCAGCAGAGACACCAATTACAGCGGAGAATCCACTTTGCATAAAACGCTTCATCATTTTTGAGGAGGGCTTGGGAAGCAGAGAGAAGCTCAGTCGTGGTAAATATAACTTGGATGGAGTCCATCTGACATTCAAAGATGACTGTGCACAAACAGACTCCATTTTCTCTCTCCAGGAACACTTCAGAGGAGGTTGTTTACAAAGGGGAGATCAGAGTTTAATCACACTGCCTCAAAAATTTCCCTTCTCCCCCTCCCCAAATCAGTACAACTTGGGGCAGAAGGGCAGGAAAAAGCCCAGCCACGTTGGTTATTTTCCATGTGAATTCGTGGTGTCAGAAGGAAGCTGTGCCCGCTGCCACGGCAGGATCACTCAAGCTGCAGACACGGCCAGGTGGAAACGCCCTGGCTTTAATCCCCCGTGGTATTTCTAGAGAAACCTTCCCAGCAGAGGCATGCTGCTCAGCGCCAAGGAGCACTGCTGGCTGGGTGCTCTGCTGACTGCTCTGGTCAGCTGAGCAAAAATTGAGAATTAGAAGTGTCCAAGAGAAAACCTGGCCCTCAGCAGCTCCAGCACGGTGGGGTCTGTGATCAGCCACGGGACACCCAGGGATGGCACTGCCCATCCTCTCCCCAGCATCCATAACATAAATATGAACTAAAGCAGATTCCAGGCTGGAGCTTCTAGATCAGGAATGGAGACCTGGAACTCCTGGAGCGGGGCCAGAGGAGATGAGGAAGGGCCTGGAGCAGCTCCATGCCTGGTAAAGGCTGAGGGAGCTGGGGCTGCTCAGCCTTGAGAGGAGCCCCAGATGAGAGGGGCCCTCAGCCCTGGGTGTCCCTGGGTGTCCCTGTCCATCCCTGTCCATCCCTGGGTGTCCCTGTCCATCCCTGGGTGTCCCTGTCCATCCCTGTGTGTCCCTGTGTCCTGTCCATCCCTGTCCATCCCTGGGTGTCCCTGTGTGTCCCTGTCTGTTCCTGTCCATCCCTGTCCATCCCTGGGTGTCCCTGTCCATCCCTGTCCGTCCCTGTCCGTCCCTGTCCATCCCTGGGTGTCCCTGCCCATCCCTGTCCATCCCTGGGTGTCCCTGTCTGTCCCTGTCCATCCCTGTCCATCCCTGTCTGTTCCTGTCCATCCCTGTCCATCCCTGGCTGTCCCTGTCCATCCCTGTCCATCCCTGTCCGTCCCTGTCCGTCCCTGTCCGTCCCTGTCCATCCCTGTCCGTCCCTGGCTGTCCCTGGGTGCAGGGAGGGTCAGGCAGGGCCCAGGCTCTGCCCCAGGCCCAGCGATGGCCCCAGAGGGAGGGGCAGGGGCTGAGCCCAGGAATTCCCTGCACAGGAGGCAGAACTCCTGCCCTGGGCAGTGCCCGAGCTGGAACAAAGCCCAGAGGGGCTGGGGAGTCTCATTCCAGAGCAGTCTGGGCACATCCTGTGCCCTGTGCTCTGGGCTGGCTCTGCTGGAGCAGGGAGGTGGCACCAGGGACCCTCTGTGGTCCCTCCAGCCTGAGCCATCCTGTGAAACTGCTGTCCCTGGACTTGATCTCTTCCGACAGAAAAAAAAACCAGATTGTGCTAGAAAATAAGAAGACACAGAGAATACTCCAGTGTTACTAAAAAAAAGAGACTTCAAATAAAAAATCCAGTCACTTAGCTAAGAGCTTCGAAGCTATTTCACAGGCAGTGACTGTTCCTCTGTTTCCTTGGGTCACTGCTCCCAAACAAGGACTTGGGGACAATCCATCCCAGCTTTGCCAACAGAGCTGCTGGGCAGCCGAGCCCACGCACCCCAGTACCAGCCACAGGGCACTCAGGTGCCCTTTAACTCCTCCAGAGGCCACTTAGCTCCACAAAAACCAGGCAGGCTTAGACCCAGCCTCAGCCACCAAAGGCAGGCAGGTACTTCCATCAGAACACACTTTTCTGGCTTTGTTCCCCCCTACAAAGCACAGCAGACACTGCAAAGATCTTAAAAAGCAAAGCAGTTCCTTCTGTAAAATGAATAAATCCAAAGCCACCAATTGGGCTTTCAGTGTGACAGCTCAAGCTGAGGGAAATGCAGAGGTAGAACAAACAGCCCAGCTGAGCCAGGTTTGCACAGACGGCGCTCTTTTGATTAGCAAAATACCATTTACTTCAAAAAGAAAAATAAAATCCCTGTCTGAAGTAGCTGGGGGGAGTTTTACCACTCACGGTTGTTTAAATCATCCCTAGAACTACTGTGCCCAGGACCAGAGATGAAAAGATGAAGCTCTTTTCTTGTGGAATTGATCTTCTTCAGCAGTGTGACAGCTGGGGTGTGCAGGGATGGCCTCAAAGATCAGTCACTCCCTTCCACGCACTCAGCAATGCCCTGGGCTGGATTATGCTCCCCAAGTGCTTAAAAGCTGCTACAGGAAAAAAAATCAGCAAGTCTCTGAACTAGGGAAGGATGGGCTTTAATTGGGGAAACATCAAGAAAATCCTGTCCTTTTAAGCAAAGCCTCTCTTGCTTTACTCCAAAAAAGCAGTCAGTTCCAACGCCCTCTGCATTTTCAGTTCCCGTGGTCCCTGCTGTGCTGGGCAAAAATCTCCAATTTTGTTCCACAAACCTCACAAAGAAAAAAGAATTTCTACACACAGTAATTTCACTCTCAAGCAAAGAAAGTAGAGTTCCTTTATTCTCACACCTCACTCTACATGTGTATAAAAAGCATTAATTTTTCTATTTTCATGGAGAAATATTAGTTCACCATTTCATTCTGAAACCCTTTCTTTAGCTGTTTTCACACAAGTGAGTGTTTTGACAACTCTGCAAGAACACTCAGCTCCTACAAGCCGGCAATAAAAAGCAATCACTCTTCTTCCAATCCAAAACAGGTGAAATCTGCTTGAATGAATGGGAAAACAATGGCAGGAAGTCAGCAGCAGGGGCAGAAAATAGGAGCTACTGCCTCCGAGCCCTTCGTTCTGTTAATTCTTTGTTTGGATGACATTTCTATGTTTCCTGTCTGCTGGCAGATGAGAACATCATGTGCAGAGAGCAGCTCAGGACAGCTCTGGCAGAGCTCAGCCAAGGCCGGGATGAGCAGTGGGAGCCACCAGACCTGAGTTTGCTCTGCCCCCGGCGCTGACACGCTGTTTAACTCCTGTTCCACTCAATTCCATCTTTCTTTTTCAGCTCCTTCCCTCTGCACAGCAGCACCTGGCAACATCTGCCCACCTCTCCTCCAGCACGTGGAAATCTACAGACAAAAACTGCAAATTCCTGAAGCAAGACGGGGCAAAGATCCAAGTTCTACCTGAAGGAACGGCTGGGGGGGATTTTAGGTTGGATTTTGGGAAAGGTTCTTCCCCAGAGGGTGCTGGGCACTGCCCAGGGAATGCTGCCAAGAGCTCCAGGAGGGTTTGGACAGCGCTCCAGGGATGCCCAGGGTGGGATTTTTGGGGCTGTGCAGGGCTGACCCTTGTGGGACCCTTCCAGCTCGGAACATTCCGTGATCCTGTGGCTCTTTGAAGGTCTGTAAGGAAAGCAGCAGGGAGGTGGCTTTGGGAAAACAAACTGGATGTGCTCTGCAGGGGCTGAGCTCGGTTCAGTGCCTGGAAAGAGTTTGTGAACAGCCTCGATGGTTTTGTGATTTGGGACGCAAACTTTGAGACATGTGCAAGGCAAGATAAGTGATCCCGCTATTCACAGAAAATAAACACCGAATACACAAACACCAAAGCCTGGCCCCGAGTGCGAGCTGGAGATGCAAACACGGATCCAATGCCGGGCTAATAAGCCGATACTTGTAAATACCAAGCGGTTATTAACACATTTTGTAAGATTAACACCCGCGTAAGAGCAGATAGCGCACACACCATGAAGCAATCGGCCGGTGCTCATTTACACACAATGGGACACACACACTGCACAACCTGAGCTTCACTGCACAAACTCGCTGTGAAAACCCTCTTCTCTCAGAATTCCATCGGAAACTCTTTAATCCTGATCTACTCCGAGCAAGCTCTGATGTGAGAAGGACCCAACAGGGAGGTGGAGGGGATGATGGAGTTTTTAAAACCAGTTTATCTGGATTGCAAGCAGGTGAAAACTGCGATTTTTTGTGACTGATTTCTCACTCACAACACCACGCCGGTTTTCAAAGCAAACAGGATTATTTTTTCCTTGACCTGCTGACTCTCCACACTTTTAAACCCAGGAGTGAAATGTAGAAATCGGTTTCCTTGCCAGCCAGCTCCTCCCTCTTAATTCCAGTTCCAAGAACATAATGAAACCAGCAGAGGAAGTGTCTGCAACAAGGAGGAGGACTGGGAACAAGAAAACAAGGTTAGGCCAGCAGGGCTGTCATTAATTATATAATCCAGCCTTTGGTTAAGTGGACATTTAGGGAAAGGGAACCAGCACGTTATGTCACCTGGCTGGCCACTTACAGCTACAGGATCTGCATGGGGACAGAAAAACAAACCCATTTATTTCTAGGACAAAGCACCATGAATCCCCACAGGAAAAAAAGGCATGAAAATTCAAATATTCTGCTCCCACTTGCAAGGATTCCTGTCCAAGGAGCCAGTTCTCCTTTTCTCTCCCCTCTGCCGGCTCTGGGGTTCCATTGTGCTGTGCTGCACAACACCTTTTCGTCATCCACGTGCCAAATTTTGGGGTTTTATCCTTCCAGAGTGTATCAAGCTTGTTCTCCCTGGAACACACACAGCAATTGTACTGCTGCAACATGGCAAAAGTGCAACTATTTTAGGTGACACTGAAGGATGGAAGACAGGAAGCGGGACATCACTTTCCTTCGTCCTTCAAAATAAAATGTTCCACTCAAACACATTCCAAAGGCAATTAGGAGGAGGAGGAGGGAAGCATCATCTCAAATACTCCAAGGTGGAGCCTTGCCAGCAAGCATTTTATTTCCTTTTAGGCAGTGTCAAAATGAAGGATGGGAGAGAAATGTGTTTTTAATAAAGTGAGCGAATTACGCTCTGCTTCATCAAAACAGGAGAAAAGTGTCACGGAGAAAAAATGTCCAAGTAAGGGGCTGGTATTTGAAGAGATCACTTGTTATCCACATGGAGGGGTGAGAGATAAGGAGTGTTTGTGCAGGGTACAAGGAAAGGGGATAAAAATGGATTAAAAGGGTATAAAAAGAAAAGACAAAAAACCATCAGGCATCACAGCACATCCCAGCACTTCCATCCTCTGTGATCCCCTTGATCCTGAATATTTCTCCTTTTTTCCCACTGCGACACTGCCAGCTCAGGGTTCTCAGCCTCCTGCCACATTCCCTTCCCACTAACAAAAGTCCTGGTCTGCATCAGGCACTGAAACAATTCAAAACTAAATTGTGATTTCCCAAAATTTACCTGCACACAACCAGAGAGCTAGGGGAAAAAAAAGAGCTGCAGTGTATTCTTCCCCACAGCTTCCAGGAATCACAAAACACCAAGGCTCTGGGGCTGCCCTGCACTGCTGAACACCTCGAAACAAGATCTGGGAGGAACAATTTTAGCACCAGAAATGTGCAGGTTTTATTGGTGGAAGCCGCTCTCTGGTTGAAGTCCCAGCTGCACTTGCTCAGCACAAAAATCAGAGGTTGGTACAAAAGACCATGAACAAATGTAACATCTGGGGAATCAAAAACAACAAAAAAAGGGGAGTGTGAAGAAATCAACTCCACATTCATGAGGCTTCCCTCAAAAGCACACAGGCCAATCCACACCTACTGCACGACAAATTTCTCCACAGCAGTAAGAGAAACTCCTGCCCAATGCATGGGATTCAAAAATATTGTATTTTTCCATAGCATTAGTAACTCTGCAGCAACCAGCTCAGGTTCTCCTGTTTAAATTTTACTCTAAGGAGACAGGAATTTCTGTACAAGTTTCTACAATTCAGTTTTTTATTTGTATAGGATTTTGGTTTGAGTTTTTTTTTTTTTAATTTAGTTTTTTATTTTTATAGTGTGTTACCTATAAGCCAGTACAACTCTTCTGCATCATCTGCCTTCCAAGCCAAGCTCCTGGTTTGACAAAATTTCCAAGAAACATCTGTATGGATGCCCATTAGAAAAACACAACTGATATAAACCCAAGAGATAAATCTGTTATAATGCAGCAGCCACATTCAGATTTTAGTGCAGTTGGGATTGAGAGTGACACAGAATCCCAGCAAGGCTCTAAGACTTCACCTCTATCAGAATACAAACTCCTATTTACATTACTGATGTTTTAGGGGGCACACAGTGCTCTACAGAGAGGGAGAATTTGGAAGCCAAGTGATCTGCTTTAGATATAAATGTGAAATAAACACTAAATAACCATGACCCCCAGCAGTAACAGGCCTGCACACTTTAACACTGCATTTTGAAGGCTCCTCTGTTACATTTCAACCCTTCTGGCTTCTCTGGAATAAACTAAATACATCGAGTTTGGAAACATCCCTGAAAAAAAACCAAACAGAAAAGCAAATATCCAAACACACACAAGTCAAACAGTGAATTGCACTGGTCAACTACACCTTGTGTGTGTGCCTGCCGTGATTATTACTGAAATACATATTTCAGTAGAAAGGTTTTCTACTAAAATACTCAGGCATTTCAGTGTAAGAAAGCTTTTCTAATAAAATACTCAGGTATTTCAGTGTAAGGATGATTTTCTACTAGAATACTCAGGCATTTCAGTGTAAGGAAGATTTTCTACTAAAACACTCAGACATTTCAGTGTAAAGAAGATTTTCTACTAAAATACTCAGGCATTTCAGTGTAAGGAAGATTTTAGACTAAAATACTCAGACATTTCAGTGTAAGGAAGATTTTAGACTAAAATACTCAAGACAGTTCAGTGTAAGGAAGATTTCCCACTAAAATACTCAAGCATTTCAGTGTAAGGAAGGTTTTCTACTGAAATACTCAGGTATTTCAGTGTAAGGAAGATTTTTTTAAATTAAATATTCAGGCATTTCAGTNGAAATACTCAGGTATTCAGTGTAAGGAAGATTTTTTTTAAATTAAATATTCAGGCATTTCAGTGTAAGGAAGATTTTTTTTTAATTAAATATTCAGGCTTTTCAGTGTAAGGAAGATTTTGCAGACCGTGGCAAGGCTGTGGTTAATTTTTTGCCAGAGCAAGTTTTCCATTTGGAGAGCAGCTGGCTCGGAACAGGAATACCTAGACATCACTCCAGGGCTTGTGCTTGGAGAGAAGACAAGAAAAACAGACGATTCTCCACTCCTTCCTCCATTGCAAGACTGTTCTTTTCTCACCACCTCCACCGTCTGAACTGCAAATGCAGCAGCACACCTCCAAAGAGGAGCTCAGCAAGGTCCCAGCCCGCTTGCCTCAGCCCTGTTTACAGAGTGATTCAGACATTTTCACGGCCACGAACTATGATGGCACGAAGAAAGCATCTGTGTCACCAAGGACTGAACAAAGGAGGACACTTCAAGTTCAGAAGGAACAATGCAAAACTCTCCTAACACAGCCAGACCTTAATATTTCCCTGCTTACTCAGAAAAAAAAATAAAAATCTCCACTTCAATATTTTCAAAGAAATGATGCAGTGGGGAGACTGAGGAAGAAATATTTACATCCATGCACACGGTGTATAAATGAAGTTTTCTGAAGTGTGTAATCAGTTATTTGAGGCACAAACATCAATGGACTCTGTCTGTAGGGCTCTGCTCGCCCATCTGACTGCTGGGATTGCAGAATAATCCCTCAGGTGCCCTCAAAGGGCCATTGTTGGGGCAAAGTTGGTGCTGGCACTGCCTGGCACCAATCCCCATGCTGGTAATTACGTAAGGTGGCAGCAATAGCACTGGCAGGGGTTGTTTACCAGGGGCATTGCACAATGAGAGCTGGAACGGGCTCCCAGACGTGGCTGCAGGTGGGGATGGAAAAATGCAAATATGCAGCTCCTGCTGCAATGAGTCTGTCAGAGCTCGGTGCTGACAGTGCCAAGGCTGTGGGGTTGATTCCTGTACGGGACAATAATTTATGAGCTGGATTCAGTGATCCTTGTGGGCCCTTCCAAGTCAGAATATTCTGATTCTGAAATCTTGTGAATCTGTAACTGAGCAAAACCAGAGCTCTTCTATGGCTCTCAGAACTAAGAGTTGTGATGGTGAATAGTCAAACTGATGCAAAAATGCAGCTCCTGCTGCAATGAGTCTGTCAGAGCTCGGTGCTGCTGGTGCCAAGGCTGTGGGGTTGATTCCTGTACGGGACAATAATTTATGAGCTGGACTCAGTGATCCTTGTGGGCCCTTCCAGCTGAGAATATTCTGTGATTCTGTAATCCTGTGAATCTGTAACTGAGTGAGAACAGAGCTCTGCTATGGCTTAGACATTAATTCAGGAAGTGATGGCTACAGCTCAATCACAGACAGGAATTAATATTTTGGACAAAATCATTGCAACCTTCCTGCTCTTGGCAAAGGGAGTGTGTTTGGGTTTAAATGAGACCCAGGAGTTGTGATGGTGAATAGGCAAACTGATGCCCACACATGTGACCTGGCACTGTTGTGAAATCGTGTCCTGACCAGATTAATGAGCACAAACCAGGAGATTTTAAGTGATTTTGAGTCTGTGGAGAAAAATCTTTTCCGAACTAAGCAACCCCTGGGACACCTTCTCATTCACTTGTGAGCTTGAAGCAAATAACTTGATTTTAGGCTTCAGGTTTCAGAAAAGAAGGAACAAAACTGTCTTTCATGATCCCCCCAGTTTTCTTTTGGCAGGCTTGGGAGGATCTTTCTTTCCCTAACCCTTCAAATCTCATGTCAGCTTGTCTGGGCAAGTGGCAGTGTCAGGACAGGGCTTGATGGAAGTGCCAGGATCTGATGGAAACACCAGGATGAGATGGAAACACCAGGATGAGATGGAAACAGCAGGATCTGATGGAAGCACAGCGCTGCTCCACACTGCGAATTCCTGGGAATTCCTGAGCCAACAGCCACGCTTCCACTGACATCTGACATTTAATGTGTCACCATCGCTGCTGAACAACTGACAAATGTTCAAATCCCGGGCAAGGTGAAGGGTTAGAGAAAGATTTTCAGTTGTGACCTCCCAAGCCTGCCAGAAGAAAACTGGGGGGATCATGAAAGACAGTTTTGTTCCTTCTTTTCTGAAGCCTGAAGACTAAAATTAAATTATTTCCCTCAAGCTCACAAGTGAATGAGAAGGTGTCCCAGGGGTTGCTTAGTTCGGAAAAGATTTTTCTCCACAGACTCAAAATCACTTAAAATCTCCTGGTTTGTGCTCATTAATCTGGTCAGGACACGATTTCACAACAGTGCCAGGTCACATGTGTGGGCATCAGTTTGCCTATTCACCATCACAACTCCTGGGTCTCATTTAAACCCAAACACACTCCCTCTCCTAAGAGCAGAAGGCTGAAGTGTGTCAGCCTCAGTTAAAATTGAAAAATTTGATTTAAAAAAACCCTTCAGGAACTGAAGTAAAGACCTTCCTGTGTCCCAAAACAATAAAAACCATCCACAGGTCTGAATCAGAACACCCACATTAAAATATCATTTATCAGGGCCGTGCCAAAGCACAGCTGACAGTGGGGGCCTGCTGGACTGGGCAGATGGAATGAGGGTTTTGCCTTCCACTCTAGAGCAGCTTTTAAATCTAAATCCCTTCGAAGCCTGGCACCTTTCCCATGACCTCCAAAATCCGGGTACGGCACCCGGTTACTTCACACAGGTTATCACACCGTGAAAAAAAAACAGCCAAACCCCAAAACCAAACAAGGAACAAGAAAAAAACCCCAACGAAAACATGGCAGTGATTAATGGTGGGAAATAAATTCTGGATTTCTCAGTGACACATATAAATAAGGATTCACAGATACTTGCCACTCTGTGCCAAACACCTGCGAATTACCCAGAATTAGAGTAAAAACTTGATTTCAGAGTGGCCTATTTTAGTGTTGCAGCGTAGCCAAATGAAGTGACCGAGATAATTCAGAAGTTTCAATATTTTACAAACCATCAGTAGCTTTTCCATGCAAATGGGCAGGTGCAAGGCAAAGCCAGCAGGGCGAGGAGAACTGGCAGCAACTCTTCTCTCTGCCACGTCCACCTCACTGCACGGGAGTCGCTTCATTTCTGCATCTGTAATTCATTTCTGCATCTGTAATTCTCATTTTTGGCTGTAGAATTTTCAAAACCTGAGCAGCCTGAAGTGCCAGCACCAGCCCAGCCTCCTGTCACTGGATCACCCACGTGGGGACCCTTCTGGCCGGCCCAAAATCCCCACTCAAGATGACCCAGGCTTAGAGTTTAATTTAATTATGATCTGAGCCATGCCCAGAGGCTCCAAGGGTGCAGGTGACACCGGATCTTCAAGGCTCAGAGGGGAAAGAGCCTTTCAGCTCCAGCGACAGAACCCCAAATCCCCAATCAAACACAGCCAAAGCTGCTTTGCTGACACGAGATCTAAAAACCAGGAGATGGGCAAGAGGGAGAAATCTGTCTCTCGCAGCCAAGTGGGTGTTGAAAATGGGAAAGAACCAAACCTTCTGGAAATGCAAACGGATTTAGTAGTTCTGTAGGAGGGCTGGTGTCTTGTGACACGCACTGAGCAGACCTGTACTGGAGGCTCCAATCTGGAAGCTGAAAATTTGGTTCTGTACCAACATCACAGCAGGGCTGGGGGGGATTAGGCTGAGTGAAACGCTTTGGAAAATGAAAAGCATTAGGTAAATACTCAGTATTATTAAAACCCTGAAGATACTTAGGGCAGAGTAATTATTATTCGTGTGAGATTACTGCGAAAATGCTGTTTTATTTACGAATTAAAGGCGTTTTGTATTAGGAAAGGGAAACACCGATAAGCTGAGAAAACAGAAGTCTTACAGAAAAGACAAAAATGGTACAAAAAAGTACAAGTAACAAAGCAAGCTACTTCCATATCAGAGTCTGACTGATGGAGACAACTTCTAAGGAAGAATTTTATGCAATTTCAGTTCTTCTAAGGAAGATTTTTATGCAATTTCAGTTCTTCAATCTGGCTAAGTTTAAGACAGAACAAGGAGATTTGGCCCCACGGAAGTAAATTATTTCTCTGGCTTTCAGTTGGTGAAGAATAGGGAAATTTTGGTCCTGGGCTGTTTTAATCCCTTGTCATTTGTGTCTCCATCATCACCAAATAAGGTTCTGGTAACCTCCTGCTCTTAAAGCCACTTTTTGTGGAAACAGAGCTCAAAGCCTGAACTTCCATTGGTCTGCAATGCCCTCTCCACACCTGATGTCAGCACCCTGCCTCTCTAAAATCCCAAAAATACAGCTCTGAGTGAGGGGAGGACACAACAACAAGACCTTGCCTTCCCAAGCGTCCTTGGCAGAGCAGCAGAGGACGGGATTCCTCCACAAGCAGCACAGAGCTGTGGGATCTGCGCCCTCCAGAAGATCACAGCACCTTTCCTCTGGGAATTTTGGACTCTAGGAGATCTGCAGGGGCACTTTTAAAAATTTCCTGATAATCCAAGGCTCTAATCACGCACTGGCATGTGGCAGACAGGGTGCCCAACTGGACCTGGCAAAGAGACCACCCGGCTGAAATCCCTGAGAGAAAAACCTTGAATTTTACATGATGAAAATGTCACTTGTTCATTCAGAACCTTACTCAAGGTGGTGACCTTATTTCTCCAAAACCCTTGTATTGGATGTTTCAGAGCTGTCAGGAAGTACCTGTACATTTTTTAAGGTTTACATCATACTTTACCTACCGCAGTAACATTTTCCAGCCTCAGCAGATAATTTTGTTCCGCTGCCCGCGCTATGAACAAAACCCACACCAGCTAAAAAAGGGCTCCAACCTTTGCAAACCTTCAGGTCCTGACCCCTGCTCGTGCTTCTAAAACAGGAAAGTGGTTTGTGGCAGGTGACAACAGCTCCTCTGTGCCTTAAACATAAAATTTCCGCTATCAACAGCAGCCTTTGAAAAATTCACCTCTGCAGAAAAGCTGAACCTCAGCGAGGTTACGAGAGAAGGAGCTTTGAAGTGTCTATTTCTAATCCCCCACTCTGAATGACAAAGGAGTTATTTGCAATCGTGAATCTTTAAAACACTGACAGCTCCGTTTTTGTAACTCAACACAAAACCCTGCAATTCAGCTTTTACTGAACGGTTTTGTTCCATTCCAAAGGGAAGCACTAGCGCTGTCTCTTAAGGTGATTACGCCCTTGGTGAGCCACGCAAATTCTGAGACCCAACAGAAATTACATTTTCAAAGGCATCAGAAATAACATTTTCTTTATATGCTATTAGGAAGTGACAGCCACAGCCCAGGATCTCTAATTATTCATGTATTTTACAAGCCTGAAAATGGATGGCAATGGGATTTGCAGCTGGCAGAATGGCTCCAAAGCCGAGATGAAATTTTCTACCAAATTTTACGCAAAAGCAGCAACGAGGCTCGGGGCCCCGGATCCCACATGATCCAGCAGATGCTGTTTCCAGCTTCAGCAAGTTCTCATTCAGGAGCAACTGCCTCCGTGTTCAACACTGCCCCACGGATCACACAAGATCCTGTGTGAACGAGAGGCCTGGTTTAGAATTACAGCAAAAATATAATGTACAACTCTTTGTCTGGGGGAGCTAAAACACGGCACTGTCACCATTCCCATCTCAGGGGGTGCACGTGGAGGGGTCGTGATGATCCTGCATGGAAAGCACTGTGGTTAACTGTATATCCCCAAAAATGCATGTATTCTTTATTGTAATATTCACATCGTAGTAAAATCTGTATGGAAAAGTCATCTCTGCATCTTCCCCTTGGCATCTCTGAACGTGTAAAAGTGCAAATCGTTGGTTCAAGAACAGTGCAAAAAAAGAAAACGAACCCACAGCTGCTATTTTGGCTCCAGTGAAGTCAGAGGGGACTTTTTCACTTCTGCTTTGGTATCTGACACGTCTACGGCCGCACAGAAAGGCCAAATCCTACACCCTGCACCTGCTCCAAATGGCAGAACCCAAGGTGGAGGCGTTGGCGTTGGTTCCCAGCCATCAGGCACCAAACCTCGCGTGGGAGCCCCACTCTGCAGAGTGACCCCTTAAAGATGCTCTGGGAGCTCCACCCTAAGGAGTGACCCCTAAAGCCGCTGTGGGACCCCACTGTGAGCTCCTAAAGCCGCTGTGGGACCCCAGTGTGAGCTCCTAAAGCTGCTGTGGGACCCCACTGTGAGCTCCTAAAGCTACTGGGGGAACCCCAGAATAAGGAATGATGCCCCAAAGCTGCCATGGGAACCCCACCATAGGGAATGATGCCCTAAAGCTGCCATGGGAACCCCACTATAAGGAATGACGACCTAAAACTGCCATGGGAGCCCCACCATAGGGGATGACCCTCTAAAGCTGCCACGGGAGCCCCACTATAAGGAATGATGACCTAAAGCAACTGGGGGAACCCCACTAAAAGGATTGATGTCCTAAAGCTGCCATGNACCCCACTATAAGGAATGACGACCTAAAACTGCCATGGGAGCCCCACCATAGGGGATGACCCTCTAAAGCTGCCACGGGAGCCCCACTATAAGGAATGATGACCTAAAGCAACTGGGGGAACCCCACTAAAAGGATTGATGTCCTAAAGCTGCCATGGGAACTCCACCATGACCTTCTAAAGGTGCTGCAGCAGCCCCACCTCAAAAAGTGACCCCCTGATCTGCTGTGAGACCCCGGGCAGCTGCGGGAGGAGCAGCAGCCCAGCACCTGCACCCAACACCTCATCCATCATCCCCGAGGTGCCATGGGAGCCCCAGCACAAG
>VYZT01046280.1:0-64467 GCA_013400735.1 Pomatostomus ruficeps
CTTCCCTTACTAGGTTTACACTGCCTATCTCATACCTCTCAGGCCAGTGTCCTTGTCCCCAAGCTGTGGAATGTTCTGAGGCAGAGGGACTTTCTTGTGTCACAGCCTAGGGAAGTCATGATTCAGTGGGTCAAAGACTGAGAACACAAGAGATGATGGCATTGTAGCCCACTCAGCCTTAAAATACTCCTACAGACCTCTTGAGAGCCGTAATTTTTCAATGACTTGCACGATGGCAAGTTTGGGGAGCATCTCAAAGGGATGATAAAAGGGGCAACCTTGAATAAAGGCCACAAATTAATAAAGGCTGTCAGATATCAAGATAGGGGAGAGATGACCTATGTTTTTCCAAATAAAAGGTCAGCTGAAATTTTTAGCATGGGAAGAACACCATGTTTTTCTCCATATTTCTTCTTAGAAGTGGCAGTTTATTTTCTGCATAAGTATGTGTGTATATATAAATTCACCATGCACTGTACACCCAACATAGAAAATTTCTATGGTGTTTGGCAAAGTTGAAAGTTACTCAAAGAAAGATCATATCATGGGAAATGTCAGGCAACCACAGTAACAGGCAGAGTGACCCACCCAGCCTATGACAAAACACATGGCTAGAAAGCACCATGCACTGGCAGATTTTCTGTTTCACATCAGTGACCACATATTTCAGCAAGGACCTAGTGAGAAAAAGTAAGCGTGGGAAAGGGGAATACGTAGCAGATCTCTACTCCCTAGAAAATACATTGTACTGCTATCTGGAAGAATATATGACCTGTGGGCCAGCAATTTGATTTCCAAAAAGAGAGGAGCATTTTTCCTGAGCTTAAGCTGTGAGCTGGCATAGGATCTCAAAAGTGGGAACAAATAACGTGGAATGGTTAGGATTGCCCATGTGATGACCCTTATGTCCTTCTCAACTAGTCCTATGATGCAACACTTACAGTAAGTGGGAGAGGGCAGAGAAGGCTTAAACTCAGGTGCTTGCAAGAGGATAAGACCAAGCTGAAACCCTGTATAAAAGGTATGCAGAGAAACTGTTGAGTAAAGTGCCAGCAGGTGTGAAGAGGGGCTGTGCTTGCAAGGAGAGCCACTGTTTCCACCAGGCTAGTTCAAGGAGGCAGGGTTGGTCTGACAGGGACGTGTTCTAGCTGATGGCTGCTTGCAAAGCTGTAGTCGCTTAACTGCTCACAGTTTAGAGGAAAACATGCTTAAGGTTTTAGTGACAGACATGGCAAGTCATCCAGTCATGAGCAACAGAACACCTCTTGCTCCAAAACTGCAGGTAAGTGTTACATTGCTTGAGTGTCTCCAGGCTAGGCTGCATAACTTCCTTATAGAATTTCCCCAGCTGGGAGTACCACAAGCAAGTGTAGTTATAGCAATTCTTTCTGGTATAATTTGTCTTTTGGGTGAGATTTTTGAGAACTGGAATTGTTCTTCCTCAACATTCAAAAGGTGTGTTTTATTTATTTCACCAAAGCTATATAGTAGCTTTAAAAAGGCTTATCTGAACTTTTTAAGTCCTTATGAATTCTGCTATAAAAAAAATCAGACTCTTCTACACATAGACAATTTGGCTTCTGCTCTCAGAGATGTGCTGTATATGCACACACAACAGTCTTTGAATAAGTAACATCTGTAGTGTTATATTTATTCTGATTAATGAAGAGAAAAGCGTTAGATCTCCTGAGTCCTTAAATGCTGATCTGCAATTATGCTACAACTAATCTTTATATTTTGAGCTGATTATTTATCTCATTTCCTCATGATTGTCTGAAGTTGCTTTTTTAAAAATTAGGCCTTACTATTAACAACTATTATTAATTACCCTTATAGAAGGCCTGTGTCTGCAGCAGGAAATGTTGCACTTACAGGTTCTGTTTTATCCATCTTTGGTTTAAATTGTTTGTTGCTGCCATTTCTCTGCAAGCTCCAGGGATGATCTGAAAGGTAGTGCGTTTATCAATAATACTTCAGAATTTGTTATGTGTGATGCTGAAGTTTGCAGATAGATGAATAAAAGCAAACCATTTAAAATGCAAATGTTGTCAGAAACAGGAAGAAAGTTGTACTAGACCCAACTGTTTGGACTAAAAACTCAAGGCTTCCTCAAGGGAAATGAATGAATATTGCACAGAACTGAATCTGATTAGGATGAAAAAATCATTACTAAATTCTAAAGTATGTATCTACTGAGAAAGGCATAAGAGTGGTTTCAAGGAATGTACCTCCTCACTACCCTTTTGAAAAACCTGCCTCAAGCATCTGACAGAATAGGGAGATCTAGTATCATAGGCTTTGTTACAAATAGTGATTGCGTGCTAAAGCCGCTGTAGAACAAGTAGCGGGAGCTCTAGAAGTACCTCAGGTCCCAGCAGTGAATCCAGAAGCTGGCATTAGGCACTGGGACTTTCTCTCCAAGAGCACAGAGGAGCAGGCACAAGCACAGAGACACATCCCTTCCTGCAGCGGAGCCTTCATCCTGGGACAGGACTGCTGTGCAGCCATGTCTTCCCATTGGGGACCAACTGGATTACTCCATATACTCTTTCTGCCGGTGTGTAAGGGTTTCCTATAAGAAAAAAATAGTAATTTTTGTACACATTACTCTCTCAAACTGTTTGGGATCCCTAGTTCCTAGTCCTTGTTCCCTTGATTCTCTTTGTGTTAATGTTTGGAGTCTGGCAGCAGCCGAATAAAATGTTTCTGGGATTAGGCAATTCCTGGGCAGAGCTTCTTTGGGGGATAGATAGACTGGTTCCTCTAGAGTTAAGTCTGAGATACCTTTACTGATATATAGACAGGTCTAGTGTGAGAGGCAGAATGGATTTAAAATTACACCACTGGAAATATGGCAAGAGAGAGAAGCCGTAGTATTCTCTTACCTATAATGTTGTGTTACTGCAAAGAGAAGAAAGAAGGATGCAGAACTAGTGAATTATTAGGAGTATAGGAAAGTTTAATGTAGGTATTTTAACTGAAGCAGATAAATGTGAGAGGAATTAGATGTGTTATACAAAGCATCAAAAGGAAGACCAATGAAAAAACCAGCTCTTTCAAGGAAATAAATTCTGTTTAGCAGAAACTACCTCCTTGTTGAAATGTCTGTCCCATTAAATCATCAGTCTGTGTGGTAAAGCCAAATCACACAAATGTTAACAGACTAACAGACTAAACAAAACTATCTGTGACAAAATAAAGGATAACTAGGCCACCACAACTTTAATGTGAGAGACAAATTCAGAGTTGCAAAGGTATTTGAAACACATCAGAAAGCATGTTTTCTTAATCCAAGTATCTAATAAGCCCTGAAAGAATGAAGCATACAATTGGAAACACATGCCCAAACAATGTGTGACTGCAAGGGGGAGCGTGGTGTGAAGACTGGCTGTGTTTCCAATGCCCTGGAGAGAATTGACACCATGCAAAGGTGTTGGCACCGGTCTCGGATAGGAAAATGCAGCTAGGGGATGAAGCTCTCTTAATGAAACAAAGGTTTTACTAAGTCTCTTAATTGAATCTACACTGGTATATTCTTTAACAGGTTGGCTCCTGACACTGCATAGAAATGGATAAAAAATGAATTCCAAATAGACAGTGGAGCTGAATGCAACATAATCACATCAAGCACTGTGCCCAAAGTTAAAATTCAAAGCACTACACATTTCGAATAGCAAGATCAAAATGAGTCCATTTGGCAAAGCTGTTCTGGCCTGCCTGTTAACAGATAGAAGTGTTTGAAATTGTGGAATAGGGAGTCCCAAGTGTGCTTGATTGAAGAGCAGTCTGCAAACACAGATGATCAAATTGAGCAGATAACCTATCAATGGAATTGAATTCTACACTTCCTTTCAAAGAATGCCATGGGATATGGAAGAATACAGGGTGCAATAAAGGTGTGTAGCATATCTCATGTCTGAGGCAATTTCAAAGAGGGTGGGCGGAAAAATCAACGCACCAAAGTTAAAATTAATAGTCATTCCCAGGCAAAGCCATAGAAAAAGTAATGTAAGATGCAATCAACAGAGATACAAGATAGCAAAACAATTAACTGTCATAAAAGTATTTTGTTCTTTGCTTTATTAAGGAAGAATCTTGTTAATAGGGTTTGTCTTTTTTCTTTTCTTTTTATAATATACTCTGTTGGCAAAGATATCTGTGTTTTTCCAGCAGACTCTGAATGCCTTTTGATTTAATCCAGATTCTGATATAAAAAGTAAACTGTTTGAGTGTAATACTTATTTAATAAGTTGAAAACCAGATAACTAATAGATCAACAGAAGAGACAGTCCTCACCTAAGGAAGAACTATCACAGATCCTCCAGCAGTTCTCCTATGAGTCAGCACTGCTCATTAATTTTATCAATATTTTCAGGGGAGGAATTGCTAGAAAAGAATGTGAATTTCTTTAGACACAGATATATTTTAAGGACTTGTCTCTTTAACTAAATTACCTAGATCACATGGTAAATAGTCCCACATCTGCTTCCACATTTGACTTTATCACAGGATGTGGATCTGGACTAGCATGTGGCTGAAATGGCTGAAACCTCTGAAAGATTGAGAATAACTGAATGTGAATTCCCAACGTGATGTGGTAATTCAAATGGAGGTAACAAGCAGAGAGGTTTTTTAACTGTATGTAGCATAAATCCATCATTAGAATTCAACCTTCACTTTGAAAAGGTTGCAGACTTACTGGGAAAATATTCAGAAAAGTGCTGGAATAACTATCCAGATTCAAAGATACAATTTAAGATTTATTTTAGTGCATCCATGTACCTTCACTTCTAATTTGTCATCACTGAACGTTGCATTGAAGATCTCCATGGTGGCTGACATGAAATATGGTGATATCAACAAATCCCTAAGGTATTGACTAAGGGCTATGAGATGTAGCTATCCTTTGCTAAATCAAGTGCTTAATGCCAAAGGTTTTGCAAAGCATGGTATCAAACTGGATGTAGAGATAAAAATGCCACAATATGTTATCTGTCAAGTTGCAAACAGCCAAAAAGACATTGAAGTGATCAAGACGATCATGTTAAAAAATGAGAATCAATGCACTATATAAGCAGAAATTCTGTGAAATCATCCTGTGAGTATCATCCTCTGATACTCACTGCAGCTAGTGGTAGAGGATTAAAGAAAGGCTTTGGGGATTTGAGAAGGAAGAAAGAGGCATGGCAAGATATTCATGCCATCCTTTTAGAGACTCTTCCACACTTACCAAAATCATTCTCAGGACTCGGCTTCTGGTCTGAAGTTGAACTATGGCTTCAGTCGAAGAATGGAACATGTACTAATAGGAAAGAAGTTGCATGAATCATGGGTAAGGGGAGTGGCTGGGAATTAGCTAGTGCAGCAAGAGGGGTTTAGTGCAGTGACTCCAGGGAAGACAGCTGCAAGATACAGACATGTTTCCAGTTGCAAGTATGGTACAATAAACAACAAAGTTTGAATCAATGTAAGAAAGAATATGAAGAAAATTAATTCTTTGGATTCTTTCACAAAAGTGGTAGGGTGTATGGATAGCACAGTCAGGGAACAGGAAAATCTTGTTAGTGAGAAGATAGTCATCAATGCTAGCACCTGATGGGAATAGTCATGTGAACAGTGAAAGGAAGGAGGGAATACCAACTTGGTAATTATAGCGCACAACCAACTGGTCTCAAAAGCAAATGGATTGATGTACTAACTAACAAAAACTGGGGTGCTGACAGGTGTGTGTCTAAAACTGCCAAATCAAACCCAAGAATGGGATGCATTGTCTCTTGAACCTTTGTCTGCAATATCTAGGCATAAAAGTAGCATTTGGACAAACTCAGTTCAGCATGTGTGCTACTTTATTTCATGCAGCCAGCAATAAACCATCACTGAGAGTTTCTAAAAATCATGTTTAAATCCACATCTTGAAAGGTGTGATGTCCAGCATGGAAAAAAAAATTTTTTTTGGACCTTGTTATGGTGTATTAATTTTTAGACTGGAAACTGGTGGGCAGCTGGAGACCGGAAATACATCGCTTATGAGAAATATCTACATGGAGGACAAGTCTGTGACTCCAGAACTATCCTCAGAGAGAGCAAAATGAAGACAAATATTGGAAGTAAAAAATCACCACACAACATGCAGAGGGAACAGTATTACATAGCAATTAGCCTACATTACATATTATAAAACACAGGAAGTTGACAAGGGAATCTACAGACAACAGGAAAAATACAGAAGTTATATGCAGTAAAAGGGGTAAAAAACAGTGGAAGTTCTAAAGGATAGCAAAACCAAAAGAAAAATCCTCTCAAGAGTGTGAATCTAACATTAGCTGGAAATGCAAAATCAGTGTTTTAATCTTCACTTGAAAATCAAGGTGATGAAATCTTAATGAAAGAGGAAGATTAAGCACTTTTTAAAAGATTATTAACTAAAGAAGATATTAAACAATGCCTACTGGGGTGGAGAAATAATCCGTGAATTTGCAAATTCTTTAAAAAATAAAAGAAAATAACAGTGAAACTTACAAAATATGAATAACTCACATTCCTCTCCCGAATATGTCAATCAATATAGTTTTTATGAAAAATTGGTCTTGGCATGGCACATCTGATTTATTTCAATGAGATTATGGGGTTAGTTTATAAATTTCTCATCCTAGGCTTTTGTAAGGAATTTGCCCCCAGACATTCTAATCTTAACATATTATATGTTATCCCTACAGTATCCTCTATCAGTAGGTGCCAGCAACTATTTAAAGCAAGTTAAAAATTGAGCACAAAAGGGTGTCAATGGTATAGACACAATCATGAAATGGGATTACGGCTCACGAGATTCTACACAGACTAGGATGTTCAGCACTACTGGTTGTTGTAATCAGGTGGTCAGAGATATGTACATACCTAACATTAATAAAATTTGTGTCAGCGATGCACTTGCCATATTGTGTATGTGGCACCTGCATACCTACATAACCACTACCATGTCTGTGGAAGACTGATGATGGAGCAGAACTATCAGATGGCTTTTATTTTATTATTAAACCCTTTTATTTTCCTCTGATAAATCTGTTTTTCTGGGTATCAGGTCAGTTCTGGAGCTAAGGCACATGAATGTCACAGAGAAATTTGAGCTGACATAAAAAACTATTCTAAATATTGCAAAACACAAAATAAGACGTTTAGAAACCCAGCCTTTATATATTGAGGAACATTTCCTAGAAGACAGAGGTGGAGAGAAGCAATGTTATAGTGAAGAAATGTGTGAACATGCAGACCTATGGCAGTGCTGCAGAAATGCATTTGACATACCACAGCTCTTGATTGCCTGGACAAGGAATATTAAATAGAAATAAAAAGACAGGCTGCCGATGGACCAAATGCAAAATACCCTGATACTGTGTAGGTAGTTATGGCTTACACACTTTGAGAGAGGAGGCTGTAAAATTGGTGACAGTGTAAGGGAAAGCCTCACTCAGAGCTCAATAACTGAAGAAAGCGCCTCACACTGACAGGTCACACAAATTTTGTTTGCTTAGGCTGTCAGAGTGAAGAGAGAAATGTATGTTTCTACAGTAGGTAAACTTCTGTAATGGAAAATGCTGGATAATAAAAGTTCAGTAACTTAGCTGAGAAGAACACAAGGATAAATTACAATTTTTATTAAAAATAAAGAAAAATGGAGGCTTTATTTTTTCTGGTCTATTCTGTTTGCTTTAACCAATGAATCATGGCTAGCATACACTACCAAGATTCTCCATAAACTGATAAGTCATGTCACATCAAGCACCTGTTTTGAAAGTCAAATGTGTCATATTGCACTCAGTAAAAATTAACTAGAAGAAATTTAATGATCTGTGATGTACAGATCAAGCCTTAGGTTCCTCTAGATTTGACCTATCAATTTATAGAGCAAAAGTTTAACAACTCTAGGAAATAACTAATTGTACACCTACAATGTGATGACGTAACAGCAACTCTAACTTCTACTGGTGTGCCAGGTTACTGGAGACATCAAGTACCATCCCTTGCTGAAGGAGTGGTTATGACAAACTGAAATGACATGCACACAGATGCTCAAATTTACAACCACTTTTTCAAGGAAAGGCTGTTGTGAGAATTATGCTCCTGCATAAAACAGTGATTGGGCTATCAGGGTAGATGATTTTGCCCTTGGTGGAGTTATATACCTATGATATGTTGTTGCCATAGCACCATGAAGCCATGCATTCCAGTGTGGAAATGTCACTCTAACTGCATAGTGGAGCTTTGAGATGTTTAAAATCAGACCTTGGAATATCTTTCTTTTGGCTAAAGAGACAGGATGTCACTGAAGACAAAGTAAATACAAAAATTGGCCCTGGTTGTAGGAAGTGCTTAAAATTCTGAACACACTAAAACTTTGTGATGTGGCTGATCATCACTTCCTCCAAATCTCTGGTGACTGCCTCTTTGTTGTGTTAAGTGAAATTCGTGTCTGGCTGGGGAATGTTGATTTGGGGAATACCCCCTGGGACAACGCCAGGGAAATCAGCACTGGGAGCCAGCACAGAGAGTGCCAGCATCTCTGATTCCCGCATCTAGATCTGGAGAACCCGCAGCAAACTCCCACTAGTGAACATGGCTTTCTTTTTTTCTGTGGGACAGCATCAGAAAATGGAGGTCATGGTGTCCTTTATCCTGTCTTGTGCTATTATATTACAAATGCTTGCACACAGCCCTTGAGATACAAGTGGACAACTGGAATATAATACAAAAAATCAGTAGGTGGGTCAGACACAAGGATAGTGACTGACCTAAGGATGTCAAAAGAAATGAATCATAATTAGTGATGCTACAGCTTTTTTTTCTTGGAGGACCTGGCGCCATGATCTGAAGTTAGATTAGATTAAATGGGGACTAAATAGATGCAGGAATAGCTGTCTCCTTACCATCAACTCATGATCCAGTTGCTCAATGCTTTAATATAGCTCTTTTGTAAAAACCTGCCTTTGTGACCCAAATGACACACAGGCTTTCGGGTGGGAAGCTGTGACTGCCAAAGCAGAGGGAGAGGGGTATAGCGTCATGCAGCCTCTATTTTCTTGTACCTCGAGAACCAGAGTTAATGGGCACTAATGCACTGCTTGGGGTTGAGAATGGCTCAGACACCCAAGCTTGTCCATTTGCCCCAATCCACATTGCTGCTGAAAGAGGAGCAGGGTTAGAACGTCATTTGGATCCAAACTAACACCGGTCAAGTGGCTGAGTCCTCTCCTGACTCCAGAACAGATCCCACTCCACATTTCAGATGGCTGAAAGGGGAGCATAAGCATTGGCAAAGTTAGGAGTTTTCCTCTCTTTTTTTTTCCTTCTCTTTCCTGTATGATTTTCTGCTTCGTTTGTAGTTGTGAGAGGAGGCAAGACTGTGCTCCTATATAGCTACTACATAGTAAATCAGACCTTTTGAGTTTGGATTAAATTTTACTTCAGGTCATTTATGGAAAGTGATTTTGGAACCTGTGACTAAGTATCTCCACATTAGAGAAAACTTCCCTCCCTGAAGTACACAGGCTTGAGTAAATGTTAGAATAATTGTAGGATAATTCCCAGGAGTGATTCATATTAATTGTGTGGATTTAGTAATAGTAGTTGCTTTATTTGTTCTGAAATTCATCTTTGATCCTGCATCGCAACAGCAGTAAGCAAACTTCCCCTAAGTAGGCAAAAATGCATTTTGGGACAAGACAGGACCTTCAGAATTTGGTCCCAGACAGGCAAGATAAAGAGAGTAAAATGTTTCCTTAATACATATTTAGCAAGGTGAAATCAAGCTATTGAGAAAACTGGCTGACCAGACTGTTAGGGTCTTTTCCCTCGAATCAGAAATGGAGAGTACTCATCCGGGTACAAATTTATAAGGAGTGGGGAAGTGGGATTTTCAGGCTGTGATTTTTGGTAACAATGCATGACCCACATACACACAGCTTCTGGGGACTGGACATACAAGACGCCTCTAAATGTAACCCTGTATTGCTGCTCGGGAAGAATGTGGTGAAATGACAATATTTTAACACTGAAAACACAACTGCAGAAGAGCAAGTAAAACAGTTCATCTTACAAATATCGATCAGATATGCTTTCTTGTAAAAATTCTGGTGGTTTAGTTTTGAGGTGTACCCGGGTACTAGGGATTGATGGCTCCCGAAACAGCCTCGAACTGCCTGCCTTCCCCAGAGACGCCTCTGCTAACAGCGAGTTTGAGAAGTCAGCATCCTTTCTGTTCTGCCAAATTGATTTCCTTATTAATCAAAAAATCTCATCTTCGTCTGGCTTCAGGTGATTTTTTTTTCTTAAAACGTTTTATGACTATCCGAAGAGAAAGAAAAAAAATGAAAATAAAAAACAAGGAAAAAGGAGAATAAAATAGAAGAAAACCAGAATTACTTCAAGGTGAGCTTCCAATGACTTCTTGCTCCTTTTAACGGTTCTTGTCAACTATGAACTTTCCCCCGTCTCTCTCTCTGTCTTCGAGCACCTTCTGATCGCAGAAATGTATTTTATACATTTGATGAATGAAGCTATCAATTTCTTTTTCGACCGAGCGTTTTTGGTTTAGAATAAATTGGTGAAGCGTTTTCCTCCCTTTTCCTCCCTCCCTGTTAGTGTGCTTGCTTTGTTTCCTCCTCCTCCTCCTCCTCCTTCTCCCTCTCCCTCTCCTCCCCCTCCCCCAAGGTAAATCGAGACCGCTGTAATGGCATCTATGTATACAATTGGTGTCATTCAAATAAGACGTTTTATCAAGCTTCTTTAAACCTGTAGTCAGCCTCATTTAACCTCTAAAATTAGGCTTAACAGGCGACCTTCATTAACCAAATTGGAAGGAACGTGCGGTATGTGTTAAGCAGCGTCGTTTCCACGCTGGTGACCCCCCTCGGCAGCAGGCGGGGAGGGGGGCGTTGATCGCCGGGGCCGGGATAAATGTGGGAGCAGCTACATCCGACGTCCCTCCTGCCCGGGCACACGGGTGTCCGCGGGCATGGAGCCCCGCGGGGCGGTTTGCGAGCAGTTGGCCTCGGGTTGCTTGGTCGTTTCCCCGCTCCGGCTCGGAGGGAGAGGGATGCAGGATTCCTATTGCCCGGCCGCGTTATTTATGTTACCTTGCCAGCGAGCGGGCAGGGTTTACCGAGAGAGCTCTCGCCGCCTCAGCTCCCGGGTTGCTATCCCAGAGGACACCAATTAAAGGCACTAATTGGACAACGATACATCAAAGTCTGTCGCCGAGACCGGCTTCTTTGAGCTCTGGGGGTCCTGCAGGCAGGCTTTTGTTTTAGGCACCGGCGTTTTGCAGGTTCCCGTGTCGGGCTGCGCACCCGCGCGGCTCCTCTGGCCCGCTCCGCTGCCTGCAACCCTCGCGTTCCCCGACCCCAGCAGTGCCCGCGGGTGAGCGCGCCCCACGCTCCCCTTTCCGGTGCGGAGAAACAACATAGATCCGGGACTCCCTTTCCACTGGGAGGACGTCTCACCTCGTGTTGGCCCACCTATGCTGACCCTCGCACGCTCCCACCCATGAAACCCACCCCTCTCTGCGGTCAAACTGTGGTGGCTCCCCGGGGCTGTTCGGTGAGCCTCTCGTCCCCAGGAGTGAGACGAGGCTGGTGGACCCGCGCTGCCCGAGGGTCCTTGGAGCTCCTACCTTCAGGGTCGCTTGGATAGAGGGCGTGGGGCCGGGTTCTACCCCTAATATACCCCAGGTTTTCCCTTCGGACTGTATTCCCCGTATATTGGGGTAAGCCTCTTTGGGGCAGCAGGTGTTTCTCTGAGCCCGGGATCATCTCTCGAGTCTGGGCAGGAGCCTGCAACGGCCGCCCCAAACAGGGCTTCAGTGCCGGGGAGGATGAGGGCTCCAGGTACACGGGAGGTGTTTGGAGAAAGGGTGAGAAGCGGGAGGAGGCAGTGACACACCGGTACCCTGACAAACAAGTCTGGTCTCTTCCCTGCTTTCCACCTCTTTTTTGAGAAATGAAACAATTCTTCCCATTACGAAAATGGTCTATTTCAACTTCCGTAGAGGCTTTATTAACCCTGAGTTATTCGGGACTTCGGGTTTTCCCAGGTGAGGCTGGTCCAAGTCCGAAAGAAGACCGGCCTTTCCAGGAGAGGTGCAGCGATTCTCTGCCGGTTTCATCCCGAGCCGGGCGAGCACCGCGCCAGGAAGAGGCCGGTTGTGTGCAAGGCTGGGCCGGGGGATTCGCAGGGCTCGACCTGAAACAGGGCTGCTGGTACACGTATATATTTATATATCTCGAATAGGAGCCAGTCAGAGGCAGAAAATGACAGTTCTCCCCGCAGGAGAGCTTGGCATCCCCGGGCTGAGCAGCCGCGCGGTTTGCTTATTCTTGCGTGATTAAAGGCTGCTTTTTAACGTGTCCTTTCTGCGGCCATCGCCCTCAGAAGCAAAGCACGGCCTCGCAGAGACTAGACTGGGTGGCCCACGAAGGAGCGCGGGTGGATACACTGAAGAACGTAAAAGCCGATACGGCAGGGATGGAGTTTGGTGATGGTCCCCTTCGCCCCCCTCCTGCAGCCCCGTTCCTTTCCTCAGCCGGGGAGGATGTGCCGGGAGAGTGAGGAAGTGTTTGATCATTTACTGCCCACGGAGGCATTTGTTTTTCATTTTGCAAACGCTTCTCTTTAAGTAATTGTTCCTGTTAAGAGCGTATACCTTTCACTGGGCTTCGCCGCGCTATAAATAATCTCGATGAAGATGCAAGGATATGACTTTCACAAGATTGGACAATTGATTAAATCTGTGACCTGCAATTGCGAATAATCTTGGAAGGCTATTTAAACAGATGAAGGCCTAAATTGTCTTGCTTGTATCTGAATTAATTTCTCATTCATCATCATTATGGAGTGATTGGTTCTATTCAGGCTTTGCAGCCTGCTGGAACGAAACTGGATTTAAATGAGACTGTAACACAATTTAAATGCTCCCCGGATTTAACGAGGCCAATCGAGCAGCTGCAATAAACACAAATATTTTTCTAAACAGCCTTGTTTTAAATAATTACTTAATATTTTCATGTTATGTTCTTAAGTGGCAATTTCTGTCTCTGAAGTCCCAAGCACTTCTTTGCAGAGAGGGCAGCAGGGAAAATCACTTTATGTGTTTGCTTTGCGTGTATATGTGCATGCAATACACCGATGGCGATTCTTTAAAACGAGGTTTGTAAATACTAGTGTAAACCTGCACTACATTCTTGGTTGTAGATACACCCAGTTTAACTGATATTTTGGGGGGGGGGGGGGGNATTGGAGGCCAGAGGTTGTGATCTATTTGTTTTCTTGTTAGAAGATCCTGAACTAGCTATCTTTTCTTCCTCCTACTTGAGAGAGAGAGAGAAAGAGAAGAAAAACTTTCTGAAACAAGGACCAGTTCCGGCGGAGATCTACCCTAATATACCATAACCGCATCCTTTCCGCAATACCAGCTCTCCAGGGTCAGGACGGGACCCTCCCGCCTTATAAAAGGAGAAGTGAGAAGATCTGAATGAAGTAGACAACATATAAAGGGCTCCGGGTAGAAGGATGAAGCGAAAAGCGCGTGGGACTGGTTCCTCTCCCCCTTTACATCCACCCAGGAACCTGATGCTCCTAAATGAAGCCATTTGTATTAACGAGACTCCAGCTCATCCTGACGTTGGCTTTACCCCAGGGTGACACTATTGTAAGAGGCAGGACAGCGGGCCTTGGGGTGACATATGGTGGAGGGTGTTTTCAGGGGCTAAACTCAGTAGTAAAATAAAGTAGCCAGGCGAGCAGGAGAATAATAGAAAACAAAAGGATCTTTCAGACAGACAAGCCAAAAAGCTAAAGGAGCCGCACGGTTTTCTGCAGGTGCCGGCAAATGACCGAACAACCCAGCAGAAAACGCGAAATATGGAGAGACGCTTTGCCAATGATTGAGAAGTAAAGCATAGTGCTGGGAAAGCAGATCCGATCCAGTTTAATCATACAGCCTTAATAAAAACATATAGTCTGAGACGGGAAAGTAAGTGTCAGTCTCGTTGCTATTTCACTTAATGGTACAGGAGGTGACAGATAAAACACAACAAAGATGGGCTGAGTGATTCGATAGTAAAGGAGCAATTTAATGCGCGAGTTACAGCGCTGCTCCCCGGGATCGTTTAGGCTTAACCCGTTCTCTAGAGCTCATCTTCTTCCTCTTCTGGTCCTTTTTTTATTAGTAGTATTATTATTCAGTTGTTTAAAATGAGCATTATCCCAAACATATGCAGTGCAATCAGCTCGGTCACACTTACAAGAACACGCTTTAATAAGGCAATCAATCAAACTCTAACAACGGGGAGGGGTGGAGGGGGGAGGGACGGCCTTTAGGAGCTGAATTTGGCTGGCTAGGAAGCCAACCCGATGTAGCACATGGGGTACCCCGAAGAGAACTCCGCTGCCACTGGTGACAAGGGGGCAGGTGCCCACCGCCGGCTCCCCCGGCGCCTCACCCTAATTCCTCGAAGGGTCTCATCCCCGACCAGGACGAGGCCATGGAAACCTGCCTGCCTGGTGGCAGTGTCTAGGGGCGAAAGGCAGAACCTGCTGCCGGCTGGGTGTCCTGTGTCTGTCCTCGCCGCTGTCGATGCCCCACGCGTGCCCGGAGCCGCCGCCCCGCATGGGGCTGCGGTCACCACCACCGGCGGCGAAGGCGTTAACGGCATCGGCCCCACGCAGCAAATGGAAAATTTCATTATGAAGTAGTGAGTAATTCCTCCCACTGAGATGTATTGTTATATCTTCCACTTCAATTTAGGAGCACAGCGGCTCAATTACCTAGAAAATACAGTCAATTAAAGGCTGCTGATTGGACACGAGGACGGATCATCGATCTTGTACTTTCCAATATCGCTCCAGACACCTCATTTTCCCTTCCCTATTAAGTGAAAATACTCTTGGCATTACCGCGACCCGCAGCCTATTTACCTGTCGCAGGCAATCTCTGCCCTGTGACCGAACCGCGGAGAAATTCACAGCCACCGTTTGCCGCACCATCCTCCATGAGTGGGCGATCGGGAGGGCTGCCCTGGAGCCGCGGGGAGAGCGGGGACCGTGCCGGCTGCGGGCGCTCCCTGTCCCTGCCTCCCCGTTCCTTAAGGGGGGATGTCCCAGTCACGGGTGGAAGTGGTAATCAGAGGCTTAAATGTTCTTTTTCTCTCTCACACACCTAGATATATAAAATAAATGTGTTTGAAAACATATGTATATATTGCCCTGCGCGCCAGCCGATGGCATTTTCTGAACTGGACATTTTGCAATAGCAAAGGGATGTCGCGATCGAAGCTGCAGCTTCGACCGGATCTTGGCCTGAGTTCTCCGCCCAGCAGGTGCCTGTGCCTGGCCGAGGAACGAGGGGTCGTGGGCTATCTAGGACCCCCCGTTTTTGGTGGATAGTGCTCATCTGCCATGCCACACCTCCCCCGACCTCTTCAGCTCTCCCTTCTCCCGGGGTCGCCGGGGAGATTTTGTATCAAGCACTGGCTCCGCAGCTCCTATTTTACTGGACTGGTTCTTCTGTCTGATGAAAGACAAAGTAAAGGAGAGGGAAAAGCTTGCAAAGCTCTGATGTTATTCGGCTCTGCTCTTGGACGCTGTTTACAATTGTTATTTCCGGGGGGTGGGGGGACGGGGAGGGAGAATCTATTTGCGAGTGTCCAAAAAGGGCCATTGCTTTCCATGTCCATGAGGAAATCGCATTTATAAAAGGTGGAACAATCTCCCCTTATTGATTTAAAGACGGTGACTTTAGATCAAGTTTTTAAAAGCTGTAATAAACAATATTTTTTATTGGAAAAAATATATCCTGGCACGCCCGTGTCTCTTCCCTGCTCTCCATCCTCTACAGGGAAACGCTGCTATTCACTCCCTCTCCTAAGGACAAAAAGTCTCCGGTATGACAATAAACCAGAGGCTTCTCGGCAATTTAGTCCAAAGTAGATACAGAGGTGTCAACACGTCTTTGTTCTGTCCAGCATTTATTTTCCTGCTTGTTGAACTGTAATTATTAGAAACTGCACGGTGAAATTAATCTTAAGCAACACTTCTACCTTTCTTTTTTTTTAACAAGCACGATAAAAATATGGGTGACAGGTTGTTAAAAGGTGTTGTTATTTTCGGTTTTGGTGTTATTTTTGTTGCTATTAAGTTTTATTCTGGCATGGTAACAAATTATGACAGTGTATTCTTTGGGCTATTTTAAAACAGAATGAAATAAATAATTTCGGTTTTGGAAGAAACCACTACCTAGCTCCGTGCCCGCGTTTTTTAAATTTTAGGTTACAGAAATCCAAGCAAAAGCAATTGTGCTACCTTTTTCCGAAATACTTTCTGAATAGGAGACGGGTGGGTGAGTTTGTGAAAGAAATATTCCTCAAGAAGGAAGAGTGATCAGTGTGAAGGACGCACACAAATGCAAAGATTAGGGATGGGGAAGGAAACACAAAACCCAACATATGAAATAATTATTTTTTAAAAAATAATTTTTAAAAAAAAGACAACAAGGAAAAGGCAATGAGAGAACTGAAGGTTGAAGTACAAAGGAAGGGAAATCGCCTTTGCTCCAATTTACAGACTGGTGATTGTCTGAAGGAGTTGTGCTCCCTGTCACCTAATCTCTTCCCTTGGCGGCTTGTTAGCGTTTGGCACGGGGTCTTTGCTCACAGAGCATTGTACATTCGATATTCAAAATCCCTCTTTACATATACATCACTTGCTAATTTCGTTAGTGTGTGCACATTTCAGCGACTGATAATAGGACATTGTTTTTTAAAGGACAAATAGCTCTGACCCATAAAGAGGCAGGAGCTCGTATATTTTTCCCTACCAGTTCCAGTCTGCCTCTTAAAAATAAAAGTTGGAATGAAAGAGGAAATGAAATGCTGGATTTCTGCTCACAACGAAGGACGAGACAAGGGAGGGTGAAGAATGCAATTAAACCACGAAAGTAATGTACAGAATGACAGGTTTTCTTTATGGTAAAGCATTGTTATTTTCTATAGAGACAACCGGATAATACTGCCGAGTTGCAAACCGGAAACCTTTTGGTTTGTTTTTTCTTTTTTTTTTTTTTTCTGTTTGCCTGTTGTTTTTATTTTCTGAACACTGAGAGATTACATCTTTGCTTTCTTCATGCGCACAAGCCATTTCGTTATCAAGATAGTGTTTCTTTCAAGTATTTTAGATTTTCCTTCTCCATCTCATAGGTTTGTGCATATGGTTTTTTGTGATCCGCAGAAGCCCCAGCCCTTGGGAAGAAGTCTATCCACGGTAAAGAAAGTCACAGCACATTTCTATAGGTGGCTGGAGAGTATTTCATTTGAGTTGTTTTTCTTCCTCCTTCGTGCCTAAATTCCTTCCCAGAGATAAATCGCTAGTAATTTCTTTCCTTCTTATTTCTTTTATTTTCCCTCCCTTGAAATGTAAATCCTTTACAGACTGAGCTATTTTTAGTCTTTTTTTTACTTTTTTTTTCTTTTTTTTTTTTGCTGTGGGTGTCCACGGCTGAGGAGAGGACACGATTAAATAAACACGGGCTGTAGGTACATTAACTCGAAGAGAAGTCCGGGAAAGGGACGAGTGTTTAATAACCCTGAGACAAAGGTTTATCTCGTTAAAGGTACTTCTTCTCTCTGGTCCATGGAAACTGAGGTGGCTTTGCTCAGCACAGAGGGCGTGAAAGTGAGGAAGGAGTCAGTCCTGGTTGTGGCCGAACAGGTAAAGTCTGATCCGGAGGGTCTCTGCGCCAGCCCGTTGGACTGGCCGCTGTGGCATGCCAGGCAGGAGCAGGGGTTGCCCCCGGCGCTGCTGAGTCCATGAGCTGGGGCGGGGTAGAGAGAGGGATGTCTGAAGGCGCATAGCAGTTCTGGTCTCGGGTACGGGTGGGAGAGGACCCTGAAGGTGTCCAGAGGCCTCAGAGGGGTGCTGAAGGGGGTGGCGGCAGAGGCCGACGTGGCGCCGAGGCCCATGTGGGAGTAGTAGGGCAGGGGCAGGTGGGACGGGAATGGATACGGCAGGTTCCCGGTGGCTGCCGCGTGGCTCATCATGTACGTATAAAACGCCGGGTCGGCCGGGTGAGGCCAGGTCATGGCCAGGCGCTGCCGCTTGTCCTTCATCCTGCGATTCTGGAACCAAACCTGCGGACAGAGCAGAGGCGAGAGCCGTCACCCGCCGCCACCCCGCTCCGCCTGGCCGCCGGCCCCGGCCCCAGTGCCGGGGTGGTGCGGCGGACGTGGGTCTGCCAGAGAGCGCAGGCCGGCGCCAGCTCTCCCTCCCAGAGGGAGTTGTCATCAAGTACGGAGGGATCAGTTAAGCCCCTATAAAAATCTATAGGGAGACACAGATGAGCAGCCCTTCTAGGGTGCTTGCTTTCCTTTCTGCTTGCTAGGGCTTGCCCTGCTGCCCCTCACCCCCCGTCCCTGGGACCCGGCCAACCGGGCGGCTGTGCCTCTCATTGCTGCCCTTTCGCATCCAGAACTACCTGGGATTGTTGCTGTCGGGTTTATTTTCATGTGCAAATGTTTTTGAAAAGGCAAAGCAAAGCGAGATCGAAACAAGATCTGCTACTGGCCTCCTCTTCCCTCCCCCAAGAGCTGAGAGAGATTTGGACTGAACCGAAGGGAGGATTAAAAATAATCTGCTAGGGAGAGGTCAGATTAGCGGCGCTGGCCGGGATAGCTCCGGGAGCCGTGTCCCCTCTCTCGCATTGCTGCAGGGTGCGGGCAGGGCCAGGAAAGGGGCGGGAGGCGGGGGGAGCTGAGAGGGAGGGTTATGTTGGCGAAGTGCTTTCCCGACTTTTGCAAGGAAGTTTGGCCATATAGATTTATATCGTGCTAATTGGAAACATGTCCGAGCTGCGTGTACCTTGATGGTGGTTTCTGGCAGATTTAGAGCAGCCGCCAGTTCACATCTCCGGGGCCTGGACACGTAATTCTCCCGGTAAAACTCCTTCTCCAGCCGGGCGATCTGCTCGCGGGTGAAGGCGGTGCGGTAGCGGCGCATCTGGTCGCTGGCGCTGCAGGCCAGCGAGCCCTGGGAGCCGCCGCTGCCTCCGCTGCCCTTGGGGTGATCCCCCCCGCCGCTGGGGCTGCCGGCCAACGCCTCGGAGCACGGCCCTGCGTGGGGAGCCCGGAGCAACGACACACGCTCGGAGTCGGGCAGGCACGGAGGGATGCTCGCCGTCCGCCTCCCCCGCCAACCCCCTTCTGCCCCCCGTTCCACCCCATTCAGCGTTCCCGTGCCTACCCCGGTGTACTGAGGGTATTGGGGTACTGACATCCAAGAAGGACCGGAGAGGAGGGCAGCGAGAAGGGGAATGAAACATCGCCTAAGGGTTTGAGGGGTGCTTATTCGCTCTGGCTGGGAGGTTACTCGTCCCCCGCCCTCCCCGACGCACACCCCCGCAATGGCGGTGTCTGCTCGCTGAGCCTTCCACTCGCCTCCCGCACTGGGAAACCGGAGCGCCGCAGCATCCCCCGATCCTGAGCGTCTGCAAAAGGCAGGAGTGCCCGCCGTCCAAGCAGCACAGCTCCGCTGTCCCTTCCTCCAGGCCAGCAAGGACCCAGGAGTGGAGCAGTCAGCAGGCAGGGACTGTTGTCTCTGAGGGGAAGGCGAGGCCTTAGGGATCTCCGCTCAGACTCCAAAGCCCAGAATGAGATATTTTCAACGAGCCTCTAAGGGACGAGAGAGGACAGACGGCGCTCTCTACGCTTCCCGGCTTCTTGAAAGTGATCGAGAAACGGGGAGCGGAGAGAAGAAGTGCGTTGTTGTCAGGGTAGGGGCGTCTTTGCCGGGCTGGGAAGGTGGGAATAGGGAGTAGGGAGTGGGGGCAGGGGGAAAAGGGGCCTGTCCACTGCATTTGCTTTCAAATGCAACTCTCCCTCATTGTGCCCGAGACCAAAGGCAATTAATTCATTGGGACCATTTCCGAGCTGGCGCCACCGAGACATAGAAGTGACAAGGTAATTTGGACCTCTTTTTTTTTTTTCTTTTTTCTTTTTTTTTTTTTTTTTAACCCAACGTGCAAACAAGGCCTTTGCTACCGCACTTGGGGCTGGCATGAGTCGGCGAGCGATTTTACGGTCTTTATGGGCGCTTCCGCACTCGCCCGGGCACATTTCACCCTGCAAAACCACAAACAGCTCTTGGCCAGAAAACTCGTTTGATCTTACCCCCCCACACACACATACAAAAACCCCCGCCGGTATGGAGAGTCGTAAGGGAGCATACATCCTGGAGCCTGCACTGTCTAGGCGATGGGGAAGAATAAAAATAAAATAGAATAGGTTGAAGAGGAGAGCGCGTGGTTGTCTTGGCAAAAAAGATCCTACGGGACGAGCTGCAGACCTGACGCATCCACAACGGGAAGACTGGCTCCCCTCCAGGGACGCAGGGGCTGCCCCATGTCGTGTCCTCTGACTCCCAAACAAGTCTCCCGGTGGCAGGGACGTGAGGAATCAGTCAGGAAAGAGATCACACACACGCAGACATACACACACGATTTCGTTGCCCACCCGCTCAGCTGGCGAGGGGAAAACCCCCTCCGGCAGCCCCCCGCCCCACCAGTGCTGCCACCCGGCCCCGGAGCGGGCGTGGGGCTGGAGGCATGGGAAGGAGTTGGGTACCTTTGCTGTGCTGGTACTCGGCGCTCCCCGTGGCGCAGTCCGGGGTGCAGCTCACCTCGATTTCCTCATAGAAATCCGACTCGGTGTCCGAGCTGCTCTGCTGCCCTTTGCTGGAGGGGAGTTCCGTGGCTGGGGGCTGCTGTCCGGCCGAAAGCAGTGCTGCCGCCGCCGAGCGGCTCTCCGGCACCGTCCCTGTCCCTGGCAGCACCTCCACCTCCTCTTCGTCTTCTCCTCCGCCACCTCCTCCTCCTCCTCCTCCTCTCTCCCGGGACGACAAGGGGCCAGGTCTGGGGCTGATGCAGTTCCGATGGATCATCTTCTCCTGCTGCTCCGCAGCGGGGCTCCCCACTGCTTCGGACAAATTAGGCACCCTCTTGCCAACTAGAGCGCCAAGAGTAGTCCCCTCCAGAAACATCACCATCTCCTTCCTGGTTTCCATTGTGGCTTTGCTTAAGGGAGGGGAGAAAAAAAATCCAGATCTCTTCCCCCCCTCCCTCCTGCTCCCGCCCCAGCTTTGTACAAACCCAGAAACCCTCTCCTGCCAATGCAGAGGAGCCAGCGGTGAGATAGGGTGACCTTGTGATGCGAGCGCTACACTCCGCTGTGCTGCTCTGGGAGGGATCACCATTGCCCTCTTCTTTCTAAGCTGTCATCCTCAATGGTGCAGTCGTCATTACAGTACCACCGGTGACGCCACACATTGATTGCCAGTGGATAAATAGAAACGTCTGCCATTGGGAAGATGAAAGGAAGAGCCGGAGCGAATGGGCTAAATGCGTGATGCACCAGGTGTAGGAGCCCGAGATGGAGAGGGAAGTGTGAAAAAAGATGCATATGGAGCTGCAAAGAGGTTGTAACATGCGGGGAGAGTTCCGCAGGGGGAAGCCTTGCCTGACAATTAAATAGCCCTTTGACTGCTTTAAGCCACAGCCTTGATGTAGAATTGAGGCGAAGATCCTTAGCTGCATCCTGGAAGTGAGAAGATACGTACTCAAGCCTCTTCCTTGGGTGCATTATTTATTGCTGGCAATCAGCTTCCGCCTAACTGCATATACAAGGCTTCTAAGAATCCTTTGCAAACCTGAGGATAAAGAACTGCGCTGCAGACATTTGAATGTAAAAATAGCTTTGATTTCTTGCTCTGGGTCAATATCGGTTCCTATCGGTATAACTGTCATTGCTTTTTGTTTACTGAGATTAAAACGTTAGTTTAAAATTTGGAAATGTTGTTATATATTTATTGTTTTTTACATATGAAAAGGTACAACTACTTCATTTGTAACTGTAGTTATTCTAGTTATCTTCCTTTTATCGTTTGTTCTTATTTCTTCCTTTGCTCTTTCCATTTTTCCACGATCCTTGCGCTTTTATGAATGTTTTATATCTCCTCTTCTTTCTTCTTTTTAACTAATTGTTTTATTGTTTTGCACAAATTATTATCTGCTTTCGGGGGGGGGGAGGGGGGAGAAGGGCAGGGGACAGACACTGCAAGGAGGTCTGCCAAGAATAATTCAGGCTCAGGAAAATGCAAGTTATCAAGGCCAGAGCTTATGCTAGCTAGCAGATGTTGTTAAAACAGACATGACAAGGGCAACCATTTGGACAGCACTTGTCTGAAAATAAGGGACCTTGTACCATAAATACAGCAGCACATGTAATCTTTTTGGCATATTACGATATTTCTAATGAATGCTGTAAGGATGTCATCTTTAGTTAATATTGCCTCACACGTGTAGTGTCAAGTCATTTTTCGCCATCTGTCGTAACGAGGTTGTTCTAAATTTTTTTCTCGGAGTGTTATTGGCTAGTCAGGATACAGAAAACATTCAACCAATTACAATCCCAACCCGGTAAGGAATTTACTGGCATATCTGAGGTGACGTTACTTCGGTGGGGAACAGGCAGCGCAATAGGAAACATGCTGTGATTTTCCGTCTAGCCCTGCGAGCAGGATGCAGAGAGATAAACAAACAAACAAGCAAACAAGATTCCCTGTCTGCTGGATGCATGGATTATGGAGTGCTCCTAGCAACAAGCAAAGTTTTTTCAGGGCGACAAACCATTAATTTTTACAGGGCTCTGTCTACCATTATCCCTTTCTCCCTGTATATACACGCGTGTATTTTTCAATTCAAACGCACATCATGCGCATAACACACACTGGACTGCGTTGCTTTCCATCACACATGTGAAGCGCGCACTGCTCCAAAGCTTGCAAAATCCTTGAAAGCTCGTTGTTAAATTCCCTTTCCCTTCTTTCCCTTGCCAGCCTCTAGACCGACGTGTGCCTTTGACCACCCGCCGCCCATCCCTGCCGCAGCCGGGCTCAGCTCCGCGGGCTGTGTGTGCGCGGAGTGGGGGCAGCAGGACTAGGTCTAGGTCCGGATGGATGGATGGATGGATGGATGGATGGATGGATGGATGGATGGATGGATGGATGGATGGATGGATGGATAAGGCAGTCCATCTTCGGTGCTGAGCAGAGCAGAAGGGCAGCGCTGATCCCGCTGCGCAGAGCGGCGCGGACAGGAGCTGTGGGGCCAGGCCAGACAAGAAGAGGCGGGGTTGCTCGGGCAGCGCTGTCCCCATGTCGCGCTGCTGCCGCTTCCCACAGCTGGCGGCGTCGTTTTTGCACTTTGTTGGTGTAGGCAGGGGTGTTGGTGTTCCTGGGTATCTCCGGGGGCTGTGTGAAGGTTCCGCCTCTCCCCGGGCCCACGGTAGCCCCAGCCGCCCCAGGAAGCTCCCCTCCACCCTCGTTCCTAGCTCGGCCAAGCAGCCCTGTGGGAAGAGGCTGGCTGGTATCTGTGGCGGACGGAGAGGATTTCCGCATCACAACGAGTTTGGTGGTCGTAAGAAGAGGGATATTCATGTCCGTTTAAAAATAAGACAGTAACCGGGACCTGAATTCTGAGTGCAAGGGAGCGCTCCTAGAGTGGGCGATGGAAACGATTGTGGGGAAGTTAATGGGAAATCCTCTCTCTGGCAGACTGGAGCCCTGGAGATGATTCCTGTGGATTCTACTGGCCGATCCCCAGGAATTTTATAATCTTCGTTTATGACTCACTGCTACATCCTTCCCCACCCCATTCTTAATTCGTTCCCACCAAGAAGCCACCCGTCTTTTACTTCGGGTGGGAAGTTTTGTTGAGCCTGAGACCACGGTCATTGCCACGGAAGGCTTGATGCAGCCCGCGGCAGCAGAGGCTGCGGAACACCCCCACACGGACAGACTCACGCCCCCACACATACACATACTTTATTTTGCTAAGGGTAAACACAGACAGTTAAAGGCCCGACTGGAATCTAAGAATGAAAAAAAAAGTACTAGAAGTTTGGGGGTCAATTTAGGTTGGATTGGTAAAGGCTTCTTAAAATATCTATTCTTCCATCCCCCTGGATGAGTATCGCCACACTAGTCCCTCACGTCAACGAGCCGGTGACGCGGTGTGGTGGAGCGAGGAGCCCTATCCCGCTCTCGGCCGCCGCGGAGTTTTGCCTCACCGGGAATGCGGGGTCCGGCGCACTGCCTTCTGTCTAGTGTTTCTCTCAGATCTGTCATGCCCGGTTTGGAAGGAGACTCCCTCATTTGGGATTAATTTCCAGGCAGATTGGGAAGTGTATCTCTATGGATGTGGGTGGGGTTTTTTTCCTGCACGTTCCAGACCGAGATTTAAAACCTATTCTCTCTCGCTCGCTAGGTCACTGCCAGGATGCCATAAATATGCTCAGAACTTTTCAAACTTATTTATTTCTCCGAGTTTGCGGCTTTCGTTGCTGATATATGACCGAGGCGAGATCAGGACACTGAATCCCGCCTTAACGCCGACTGAAAGGTAGACCCGTATACGAAAAACAAACGAAACACAACACACCTTTCCCAAAACAAGGAAGTAATAGGGGGATATTAAAATATTGCTATAGTGATACGCTCATAAATCAGATCTTTTTCTTGAAAGTGCTAAGCCTGCAGAAGGAAAGGCACATCACACGCTCCTTCCCCACGGGATATTTATTTTTCTTAGCCGGTCAACAGGGTGTCAATAACTTTTGATCGATACTGTCCAGTTACGACTGAGAACCCACGATCAGTTTCTCTTAAAAAACTCTGAAGTCTTGTCATCTTTTAAAAAGGGAAGAAAGTTTTGACGATTTAGTACCGCAAAAACTGATACCTAGTTCAAATGGGTGACCAAACCAGAAAACCTATTTTTAAATTTTTAATGGGTAGTGTTAACAATAATGGCGTAATTATCACTGTTTTATTAAGGCTATTTTTTACGACATGATTAGAGGTGGAAGCTTTGGAGAGAAGAGAATAATAGGAGCATTATTCTTGTGTGTAAAGACAAGCTGGTACAATTGACAGCATGTAACACGTAAGCGGCGTTGAGGAGAGAACAGACCCGGGAGTGGGATGCGCCTAGGAGAGCATGTAATGGTATTTACAGAATCCGATCCAGGACACATTTCTGCCTCACGGTGCCTCTGAATGCCCGATCCTGGCGCCTCTGCGGAGGGCATCTGTCTGTTTTGGATTCTTTTGGTTTTTTGGGTTTTTTTTCCTGTATGATGTCCGCAGCAGCGCCTCATGTTTACCGCATAAGGTTCTGGTGGTTTTTATCTTGTTAGACCAAAACCTAGAGGAAGAGGGTGTGGGAGGGGAGGGTAAGGGCACCATTCCCTTTCCTAGGACATTCAGAACAAGTTTGTCCGTGGAAACGAAATCTGTTGCTTTACTGATGTCAGTGAGTAAATCGTGAGGAATCAGGGCTTTCGATTTTAATTTCTATCTCTCCCAGACTAGTCGAGAGCCATGAAACTGCGGCAATCTTTTAACGTCAAAATGAGCAGTAGAAACATGAGCTGCGTGGCAACCTCCCTGATCTGAAAACAAAAACGTATTTAGGTAGTGAATTTAATTCGGAGGAAGGCACAAGTAAATGAAAATCGACGCTATTTCAGTGGCTCCCGCGACTAGACTTTTTTTCTTAAAGGTTTGATTTAACGAGAACTGAGCTAGCAGCCCTTCGTGCTGTGCATTTTCGCGATTTCCCCTCGCAGGTGACGCCGTCGCCTGAGACCTGGTGGTCTAAGACATCTCTTACAGAAACACTGAGGAGTTTGAGGAGGTGCTCAAATGAAGAGCCATAAGGGGGGATGTGGCATTAGCAGGAGAAAACCGCAGGAATGCCAGAGGCGGACACACATTCTTTCATCGCATTTAGTATTTTGGTGTCCTGCTTTATTAAAACAAACTGGAGGCCCAGAAGGGGCCGAGAGGAGCGGTGCTGCCGGCCGGGACGCCGCCCCGCAGGCTGCCCGCCCTCCCGTCGGGGCGACGGTACCCGCCCCGGCCCCACGGCCGGCCGCACGCCGGGACGCCCAGCTGTTTCCCCCACTGTCGCCCCCAGGTAGGCGGCAATGTCCCGGAGAGACTGTCTCCCGGCCATTCTCTGAAGGAAATGGTTGAAACGAGGGGCGTTTGCAGTGCGCTGTGTCTGCTGTAAGCAAGCGGCGCACGGCCGGAACTAGCGGCTCTCTACGCCCTCTTGCAGCCCCGTCGCTTTCCAGCGTTAGGCCTGGTTCAGCTCCAGATAGGCCAAACCCTGGTATTTTCACCAGGATGAAGATATTTTTATATGAAGCCTCGTTAACAAGAGAGGAGAGGGGCATAAATGTGATTCAGAGCATTGGAGACTAACGCTAAGAGGTGGAAATTCTGCCCAGGGAAAATGGTTGAAAAAGTCCTAGCTCGTATATTGGATCCTGGGGACACTTTTCATCCCTGGGGAGGGCGTGAGAAATCCCTAAAGAAAGTTCCTTTGGAAATAAAGATGTCCAAGGGGTACAGGATCTTCTGGGACCACTCGCCATTAGGGAAATGCCAGAAGTGGGTCTCTTACTCCAGAGATGCAACAGTGTGTCTCTTGTAATGAAAGGGTGATTTCCTCTTAGATTTGAAAAGGAGCAGATTTGACCCCATGGGAACAGGCATGTTGCCTCTTGTTTTCTCTTTACACACGTCATGAGACTCCGTTTAGAATGACAAGGAACAGAAAGCTGTATGAGACAAACAAATGAAAAGGAGGAAAAGAAGAACAAAAAAGAAAGGAGGAATGGGAAGGGGACACAAAGAGAAGGGGAAGAGAGAGGGGAAGGGGAAGTAAAGGGGGAAGAGATAGGGGAACGGGAAGAGGGAAGGGAAGAAAAAGGAAAGCCCAGCCTCCTAAAACAGGCATCTCAATGGAAATTCTCTCACTCCTCACTGAGTCTGAGTGTGCTTAAAAACAACAGTTGCACTGATGCAAGATGCTGGGGTTCAATTACTGTACGGTCACTGTCTCATTCAAACCCTCCCCAAAACAAACACATATAAAACCTCAAATAGGGGCATGGAAGGCATGATGAATGAAAACTTTACATAGTTTTAACAATGAAGAGTGGAATGTTAACCCCTTAACTTCCAGTCCCACTTTCAAAAATCTTCGTCTACAGCTAGCCAAGCTGAGATGTCATCATCTATTCTCAGGGTGCATCCTAACAGCAGGTTTGGCTGCCTAGTTTATTTTTGGCTTGTACCTCTGTGCATGGCCCCCAGGGATGAGGATGTGAATCCACAGACTGGATCTGTCCCACAAAAACAAAATTTCCACCCTGACTCCCTGAGCAGTGGCTAGGTGCTTCAGCACCACTGCCTGGCAGAAATGCCCAGGTTTGCCCTCTGGGTATTGGATTCCCAGAGCCTGACCACTGTCTGTCCATCCCCGTCTGTGAAATCCGTGGTCCCCTGGACAAGGACAGAGACAAGGTGAGCACGGAGCAGCAGGTAATGTACACTGAGCAGAGCCGATGACCTAGATGAACTGTGCTAATGAGGATCCTTCTCCTTTGGCCCGTTGTTCCCCTCTGTGCTCTCAGAGCACAGCTCTGAGCACGCCATGCATGTCATGTCTCAGATGGCTGTGAGATAGCAATCAGGGCAAAAGCAGAAATGTAGAAAACTTTCACAGCAAGTCACGGGCTTCTACCAGAGAGTTCAGCCCAGGAACATGTAGGAAATTCTGAGTTTGTCTAAAAAACTTATACCAAAGCAAATAAAATCCTTGGAAGTAGATTAATTTATTATTCCCCCTTCTTAGTTGATGCATGTTTAAGAAGGACACAGAAATTTTGCTGGTACTACTGACCAACTTCTGATCCCATCTATCAGTATCAATAGTTTCTCATAAACACTTCAGCTGAGTTTTTTGGTCACTGAGGACCGGAAGTGAAAGGATTAAGTGGGCAATGAGGCAACCTGGCTTACCAACGGCTATAATACAACTGCATTAACCCCTTGATATGGGTATACCAGCAATGCCGAATGTCACCTCGCCTGTCCCCTCTATGCCCGGGCACAGAGGCACAGTGCCGGGGTGTGGTTGCGCTCTTTGCCTAGGTGGGCTTGTCTTTCAGGCCTCCTGCTTGCAAGGCTGGGCTCAAGGAGGAAATTCTGCCTTCACACGGATCCCGAGACGGGCCCGACCTTGAGCATGCTCCTTCCAGAATCATAGAGAAAATTGTGGTCCGCATGGGCGCCCAGCGAGATGGATTTCTCCCCAGGTGGTCGCACGGGATGCCCGGCGTGCAGGGTAGATGTGCTGGTCAGAGGGAAACGGCGCTGCAGCTGCAGGGAGGCTGAGAGATCATCACGTTTCTGCTGGGAATGGGGGGCGTATCGATATTGCGTGGACAGAAAAATCTGGACATGTTCGTGTGATTGCCTGTTGTGTTGCCTGAGAACTGGCGTGAGAAAAGATAATGTTAGAAGCGAAACCCGGGAGTCCGGGCTTAGTTGTTTCCAAAAGAGGAAACGAGCACGTGCTGGGAAGCCCCGGCAGAGAGAGGCAGGAGTTTGTTTCTCCAGCAGGGCAGCAGTGCGCAGGGCACGGCATAAGTAACGCGGAGGCTGCAGCAGGTAGCCATGGCACACAGACGGGGCCAGCTGCGCAGCCCGGGGCTTCCCTGTGCTGCGTGTCCCGCGCTCTGTGGCTCTGTTTCTCTGCCGGCTTGTTGCACACTCCTTTGGGAGCTGATCCCGAAGTCCCAGGCAAGTCTCATCGACAAAGAAGACGAGAAGGGAACATGACACAGCCCTGGGAGAGTGGGGGCTCGGGAGAGGACGGCGCCCCTGCCGCCCCCGGCCAGCTCAGGCCTGCGCACGGCCTCCCGTTCCCGTCCGCGCCTCCGGCAGCATCCGTCCTCCCCGCAACGCCAGCCGCGGCATCTCCCCTCCCTCCCACCCTCCCAGACGGCGGTCCCTGGCTGTGATCACCGCGGCCCTACACTAACTGCTGTCTTCTTGCGCCCCCCACTGCTGATGGGCCGCAGAGATGAAAGGAGACAAGCCAGACCGCTCGCCCTCTCGCCTTCGGTTTTTTTCTTCCTTTTTTTTTCCCCCTTGTGCCAGGAATGAGTATATGAGAAGGAGCAAGAAGACCAGACAGCTCTTCCGACGGCCCCCGCCCGGGGTGCCGAGAAGGGAGAGGTTACCCCCGCCTTCCTCCCGCGGGCAGGGAGGAACCCACCGGAGCAGCGGCCTCGCAGGCGGCCGTGTGGCATCAGCACCGCCCCGCTCCTACCCTGCCAGGGGCACGGCTCCGCAGCCCGCGGCTAATTCGATGGTTCTCTCAGAGATTACGTCATCCTCCCCATCAGACTCCCTCAAGGTCAAGAACATTTTGCCCAGACTAACTTAAAACTCTCTGAAAACACTCCCAGGGAGAGAAACCGCTGCTGCAGGTATAACAGGCGAGCAACTCAAACAGGTCCTTCCAGGGCGGTACTCAGGGAAGCCGCGGCACACAGCAGCAGCTCGGCCGGAGCAGCTTGGTGCTGTCTGCTGCTCTCGGAGGGTCTCCGGAAAACCGACGTTTCTCACAGGCAGTCAAGGGTTTAGTCGTGTGGAGCCACAATATACAACGAAATAAATATGCCTTTTTGCTTTAATCGCGTTCGTTGACTTCTTCTAGGACATGATATGTTCTCCCCGTTTACGTCCGTGGTGCGTGCCATATGGCACATCTTATCCCGTATGTACATGCATATATTTATACACGAACACGCATTTATGGCATATCTGCTTATGTTCTTCCCACTCTTGTTCTTCCATTAAAATCCAGTTTCGAAAAAAACTGCTCAAATCCAGAAAGACTACATCTATGAGCCAGTACATGCATGTCTTTTACTATGGATACACGGTAACCTGTAAGGGTTTGTCGTTTCCAGTCCACAAAACTCGTTTTGAATGCTTTTGGTCTTGTTGCCAATCAGCAGCCAAAAAAAAGAAAAAAAAAAGGTAAGGTATAATTAATAATCAAAGCATGTGGAAGAAATCCCACGGGCTTCTCCTTTCTCGTTTAGCTCCCTTCTTACAATATTTCTAGTTCCGCAGGAATATGAATGACTTTACTGCCTTAACGTCCTTCCCTGGGCAGCACTGTGAGGGGATGGTTCCACAAGGAAAACTTTGAAACACCTTTATATTTGAGGGTTATTCTCGAATATAAAGGGTGTTATTCTTTCCCTATAGCTCTTCCCTCAAGAAGAGGACCACGGAATTCAGCCCCCATCCATGTTTTGGGAGAGGGAACGGCAAACCCGGAACCCTCAGTACGCAGGGCGCTCCCCCGTGCGCCGGGAGCAATCCGAGGGTGGAAGGGCAATGGGACTCGCCAATGTCAACGCCCACCCCCAGGGGTGGGGGCAACATTTCAGGCACAGCAGTTCAGCAAAAGCCCAACCTGTCCTACAGAATTGATGTTTTTCTCGAGAAAAAGGAAAAAGGAGAAAAAGGAAAGGGAAAAGGGGAGAGGGGAGGAGAGAAGGAAAGGAAAGGAAAGGAAAGGAAAGGAAAGGAAAGGAAAGGAAAGGAAAGGAAAGGAAAGGCAAGGAAAGGAAAGGAAAGGAAAGGAAAGGAAAGGAAAGGAAAGGAAAAAGAAAAGAAAAGAAAAGAAAAGAAAAGAAAAGAAAAGAAAAGAAAAGAAAAAGAAAAAGACAGTAAAAACCCCTCACAACTCGGAGAGAAGAAGCCGAACAAAAAAGTTGCAAAGGAAATGTTTCCTGTCATCCAGGCTGGGTACAGAAAAGTCACTGGAAATTGGATTGAAACTGAAAGCGTGTGCTCCAGATCACCCTCCAGCTCGGGGGAGGAACGTGCCTGGGGGCTGCAGAGGGGAGAATCGAGGTGGGAGTTCGCAGTTTGCCGCTTCACAGGCGGTCTCATCCCATCGCGCGTGGATTTTGGACTAAGAGATCAAACAGCAAATCCACTTTGACTGAGCAGCAACAGGCTCTAGGCAGAGTGGGTTGAGCTCGCTGCTAGCTGAGCTCCGCAGGACAACCTCTCCCGGGGCAGCGGGAAGGAGCCGCCCGGCTTTGCGGGAGACGGGGTTACGTTAATTGCATGGAGGTTGTTATCGCACACGTTCCCCCAGCAGATACAACCAGATAGTTCGGATCCTGCCCCCGGCCCCGAAACTGGCGGGGTGTAGGCAGGAGGGTGCAATTAAGCCCCTGCCGTGTGTTTTTTCCCCGGGCGCCTCACGAAGTGCCCTGGGAAAGCGTCTCTGGAGGGCGAGGCGGGCTGAAGGCAGCGCTGCTGGCTCCGGCCAGGAGGGAGGGGGCGAGGCCCAGAGCATCTTCCGGCCCTTTCTTCCCTGGCCCCGGGCACCGCGCTACGGGGTGACCCATCCTCTGTGAACCCAGGGCCTCATCCTCTATATGGGGCCCTCTTGCAAGGAAGGACGCAAACCAACTTCGCAGTGGCCTTTGGATGGGGAATGGTAGGGAGAAATATCTCTCCTCAACCCTTGTTCCCCTCTCACCCAGTTGTTTCTGGAGCTGTTTCCTGAACCAGTGCCCCATCCTGGCCTCCAGGGGAGGATATTCCTGGCTGCCCAGGGTCATATCTGTCCAGATACCCAGTACTCCCAGAAAACATAACCACTGATGCTGGAAATACAAAGACATCTGTGAAGGTCCCATTCCCCTGAAGCTATGGGAGAAGCCCTGGGCAGGTAGAGAGGACCTTCCATCTCCCTTCAATTAGATGCATGACCTGCTTGGCTGGTCAGCAGCATCCTCTTGGCCTGGGAGCACCAAGGCCCAGGCTGTGCAGCTGGTCCCAGTACCCGTTTGCCCAGAGTCTGGCCTCCATGATCTCCATGAGATTTGGGTGTAGCAGCAGAAATTACTTCTCCCTCCCAATATGTCCTTCCCCAAATGTCAAAGACACTAAGCCAGAAATGTTTTGCTTTACACTGCCCAAGCAAAAGCTGATTTCCAGAACACTGGTGGGGCTGGAAAAATTTCTGCCCTTGGTTTGGCATTCTCAAGCAGAGCACAGAGGGGAGGTACCAAGCCATGTGTCCGAGGTGGCTGCCACACACAGCACAGAGCAGAACCACCATCCTCCCATTTAATTTTTTTTTTAATGACAACATCACCGTGTGTGCTTGTATAAATCCTCAGTGTTTCACAGCTCCCCATGGTAATATCACCAGGCTGACTCTTATGATTTCCTCCACGCCTGCACAGTTTTAGATTTATTGGTCTCTTGCATACTCATTCACAGAAATAAAAAGGGTGGGAGTGGAGAGGACTTGATTTCTGGCTGCTCTCTGAGGTTTCCATGCCAGATCCATGCAAGATCGAGGGCTTTGGAAATGTGGGTTTGAAAACCAACCCCTTAAATTACTACATGCAGGTTAGGAGGTTAGGCACACACTCACACACGCACATTCAAAGTAATGTCTCATGAAGGGCCACATCTATTAAAGTGAATGCTGGAAAAAGAAAAAAAAAAAAAGACCCAAAGACCTTCAAACCCAAAAAAGTCTGAACACTCTTGAAAGAGTCTTTGTGTGGCAGATGCATTAACCCCATCTAATAACCACTTCAGTGCCTTGTAGGTCAAAACTATTCCAATGCTAAGAAATTCAAACTTTGTGTGGATTAGGATAAAGTCAAATGGGTATATCAGCATGAGAACTGGACACTGGAAGAGTATCTGCTGAAAGGACTAAAGAGTCTGATTTTCCAAAGGTTAGGTTCTAATCCAGCCATCAAGAGCTGAAGGGAAACCAACTCATATGATGATGACAGGGAATTAGGAAGAAAACTGCCCTGAACTTGATAGTTCTTTGTGTGGGGGGGAATCCTCAGCTCACTTCTTTCAACAGGAATATTACTGTATTCTCTTTACTCCTTAGCTGTGTGTATGTCAAGTATTTTCCTGCTGATAGCACAACATTTAGAGATAACCTATCTCTACCTCCCCCACAAGAAATGTGTCTGAAACAGATCTCCTTGGGGTAAATGCCCCGAAAAATATCAAGTGGGTCTTCCTCAGATCTCTGACAGATAAAGGGAGCTCTGAATGTGTCCCAGTGAAAGCAATCTGAAACACAAGCCCAGTTCCTCATTTCTGAGACAGGAGCATATGTATGAGATACGGATGTTCCAAATGAAAAGGTGGTGTCTTCCAAGCCCTGCGGAGAGATGAGAGGCACTAATGTTACATGAATGGCAGATGCACTGTCCACAGGCTGTATTTTCCATGGCATCAAGCCTTCACACTAGTAAGAGGTTGTTCCTAAAGCCCCGTAATCTCCTATCGACACTGCAGAACTGGAGTTTCCAATGAGTAAGTAGATGCACTAGTTAAAGGATTAAGCCTTCCTTCTCTCTCTGAATCCTGTCTGGTAGTCTTTGCACACCCTTAGTAGAGTAGAAGTTAATCAAAGCAATTATCATGATTTATTTGTGGGCATTTGTATTGGGCTAACCAACACCTTTGAGAGGGTTTGCATGTATAATGACAGCAGAGAACTGGTTGTCAGGTGTACAAAACAGAGAAGGTAGATCTGATCTATGAACCAGCCAAGTTCACATAGTAATTTGTACTTTGAAATATGTGGAACTTGGGTGACAGAGCTCAACATACAGACGCTTCTGGATGACTGGAGGGTAAAGGCTTGTTCACACATGGAAATGTTTAAGAACATCCACACAGGACCCGTTGTTTCACCTCAGATCCACACCCCATCTCAGCCCAAGGTGAATTTCCTGGTTAGACAAACCTGAGCTGTCAATGGAGATAAGGAAGAACACAGGAACTTGTTCAGAACAAGAATGTTCACGTTTGGACATATGCTGGGAGGACCATTGTGCTTTACATTCAGCTCCTATCTTAATTTGCATGAGCTTTCAAGAGTAGACACTCATTAGCACAGTGAGATCCTTTCAATAGCTCCCTAGTTCAGTGTGAGCATCTTCTGTTGGTTTGCACTAAGCTCATCTAATCTAAACCTAAATGTAATTAAATTAAACTAAGCTGACCTAAAGGGCTACCGTAAGTCTACATGTAGATTCTCATCTCAAACCTCAACCCAGACCACTTCTGCACAGAGGTTGGATATAAAGAATTGAAACTAATTTCTTTTGCAATTGAGGGGGCCTCACCTGAGCAGGAAAGAGCAGGTCACCCCCAGTGTTCCTGACAGGAAGTTTCAGCAATGATGATGTGCTCAGCTATAAGTTACCACCTCTCAGCTGTGACAGCACAACTGATGCACACAACACCTCTTAGTCCATTGAAATGAAATAGAAAATAGGATTATAGAAACCGCTGTTGGAACACACTAATTAGTCTCTCTCATTCCTAAGCTTTGACAGTTTGCTGACAAGGCAGAAGAGCTAGCTCTAGCTACCGTCACTGCTTCACTCACAGCTACTGTTATTAATTAACCTACCATTATTTCAGTTTAAATTAACACACCAGGCAGAGGAATGGGCATCCCCCTTTTTTACAGCTGGAGTGAAAACAGCGGTAACCTACTACAGTATCTACACCAGTTAAATCCAAGATGAACTATCAATCACATCCCTCAGTGAAATGCTGTGTTTTGTGGATGCTCCTGCTTATGTACTCGAGCCACTTAAGTATCTCATTTCTGTGCAAACAGGTTCTTAATCAATCATCTAGAGGATAATAAATATACTGGCTTTATAATGGCCCAGGAATGGGCGTGTCACATATTAGATGGTTTAACCAACCATTATTTGTCACTTTACCTATGAAACTCGATGGGCAAAATCTTAGCTGAACTGATAGGGGGTTTTGCTTTAGTCAAGGCAAGGATCCCCCACAACAAATCCTCTTCAATATTGTGCCTGCTCTGGCAGCCCTTGTTCTCCCACCGCTTCTGACTTGCACAGCCTCACAGTGCAGCCCTTCCCTGTTGCCCACTCTGGTTAGTTGAGAGAGCAGAGGCTGTGGCCACTCACACTTTGTATCCTGTTGTGCAGGGCATTGCAAAGCTGCTCTAAAATGTGCTAAATCACATTCCAGTGGTATCTGATTCTGTGATGCGGATTTTGGGTGGAACTTCATGACATATTTTAACCATTTGAAAAATGGGTATGTTTTTTTTCTCAGGATAAAAGCCCACTGTTTTGACATCATTGGAGTGTGGATGATAAATTTAGGAGGAGAGTGGGAGCCAGGAAATCTGGAGTTTTCTTCCTGCCTGGCTGCTAGCTCTGTGGCCTTGTGCAAGTCCTAATCTTTCTGACTCCACTTCCTAGCCTGTAAAATTGGTCTAATATTAGTTATTTCATGGTGATGACTGCAGTAGTGATCAGTTATCATTTTTTTTATGGAAAAAACACCAACTTTGAATATTATTGCCTGTAGTATTTTAAAGAACAATGTCTTTGTTATTCATATTGATATTTGAGGATTATAAGAACAACCCACCCCTTTACCTGTTCATCAGGATCACTTTATAGTCCTTCTCCAAGAGTCTCCCCCTGGAAAAGGGGCAAATCCAGTTTGTAATCCAATTCATCTGCTTAGGGGCATCCCAGGCATTATACAACCGCTATACAACGTCTGAAGTGAAAACAACCCAGTTGCCATTACAGCAGATTTTAACTGGAAGAACAAACAATAAATTTTTAATGGCAAGTTGCATGTTTTTCCCTTGCACTTCTATTTTGTAACAATATCTTTTTGTCCCCTGTTTTGATCTTGTTGAAATTTCTTCTTTCTCACTCACAGAAAATCAAAATGTAAATCCCAAAACATTGCAGCTTAAGTATCTATTTAAGACTTTGTCATGAAAAAGTCTTTCTGTCAGCTCTGTTCCAAGCCACCTGTGCCCTCAAGCACATGCTGTTCAGGTAAGCGACTTTCTTGTGTTTCTAAGTCTTTCAGTGTTCTCTCAGCTCTTCTTTTACTACATGTAACTGGAAAACTCTCCAGGGCAGGGAACACCTTGGTGTTCTCTGCTCTATCCACACTCCACATAGTCCTGTTTACAGTGCTAAGGAGCAAGAGTAATAATAAAGATTAAAAGATATGAGTAAGTGATCATTAGCCCAAATAATCCTCAACGTTGGAGAAGTGACTGGAAGCCTCCTACTGTCAGCCTGCACAAAGCCAGTCTGAATTTGTCTGATCCATATGGAGGATCAGGCTCATTCTGGAACAGGGTCAGTGCAGGCATTCCTGGCCACCTTACTTCCGGTATTTTCTAGAGTTGTGTGGGAATCTGAAACAAAAGGCTCAGCCTTTGTTAAAGAATCAGTTCTGATTCTTTAGAAGCAGCAAATATTTTCTGTCTGCAACACCACTGCTTGGCTCTACAACACTAAGTAAATCTAAAATATAACCCAAACTCTATAAAAGTAATGTAAACCTCCAAGATCTATAACCAATGCTTTGCATTCTCTAATGTTCTGTGGTAGATTTTATTGCAAGGCTTCATAGAAAGCTGTTTACCTACACCCACATCCGGGGTAGGACAGTGTTGTCTGACAAGTGTCTGTCTGGAGGAAGCCACAGCAAAGCCATCGTAACCAACATTTTGTGGAAAACAGACTTTCTTATTAATTCTGTAGTCTCTGGTTACTCCCATTCCATTTTCCGGATTCCAGGCCTTTCCTGTCGTTGCTGCTATGGTGTTCCTCTGCACTGGCCAAAAGGCTGTAACAGAGCTTGTATCTCTCATGTGACAAGGAACTTCATAACAGGAGTGATACAGCCAAGTCTTTGTCTAGCTTTCCCACAGAACTCCTGACACTGGCTTCACAGTACCACGCGCATGGAAGGTCTGACCCTGCAATGCCCAGCCAAAAAACATTCCATTTCACACAAATGCAAGCAGATCACTGCTGAGAGACTAGCTTGGAAGGCAAACAAATAACCGTTTTGGCAAAAGCATTGCAATGTTGGGATGTGACCCACTGATATGTTTCCACTAGCTGGGAAATGGAACCCTTCCAGGGACAGGAGGTGGGTGCAGAAAGGTGTTCAAGCCTTCGGCCATGACCCAGCTGGTGTTACAGGCTGTGGGCAAACACGTAATTCATCCATCATCTCTGCGGTTGGAGTTGATCTGCATTGCCGGGTTTGCATTTTTAACAAGGCACACGCATGAGCTGAATATAAAATTGAGACACGAGAAGAGAGAAGCAGCTGCTGGAGCTGATGACCACTGATCCTTTCCATGTGAGGGGGTAACCTTTGGTAACCCTGGCCCCATGTCATGTGACAGGGCCAGGAAATAAACCCCGGGCTCTTACCAGCACTCCTGTGCATTACACCTTTATTGCAGTGATGACAGGTTGATGGCTACACTGAAAGGTTCTTTTCCTTTGGGGAGTCCTGTCCAATGTTCAGCTTTATCCATCCATAAATGCTAAGTAGTGTAGGGTCGCTGGGAAAGGTTCCTGCTCCCCCTTCAGCCCCCGCATCTGAAGACTGTGACTGGGAAAGGGGCCCCTCACCTGCCTGTCAAAAGCCACTAATTCACTGTCATCATGGCTGGTTTTCTCCTGCCTGGAAATGGAGAAAGCTTACCTCTGTGGAAGTCTTTCAGAAGGATGTTCCTTCTCTCTCTCTCTTTCATATCTCATCCCAACCCAATGTAGTGAAATACCAGTCAGTTTCTGTATAATTTCCTTGGATGTCAGGATATGGCACAGATGCTCTCATTTTAGATAACTCATCTGGCAGACCAGAGAATGCTGTAAGAGTTCCTCTCCTTAACAGTTTTGATAATTACATTAATAAGGGCTCTTAATATGCTACAGGGTGACTATAAAGACTGAGCTGATGCCGAGGTGTTGGAAAAAGAGAAAATCAGGGATTAACTGAAGAAAGAAATAAACTAGGAAGACTGCTAATCACGACTTGTGAGCTCACAATTTTTTGAATGTTATTATTCTTCTTTTTACTCCACCCCTCACAGCCCCTAGCTCTCTTTTAATTACCACTCGTGGGAAAGGTAAGCTGACCAGTTTGATAATTCTCAGTACCACAAGAAGTGGTACAAACGAGTTTAAACTGGAGATCCTAAAAGCTTTCTCTTTGCATAAGACAAATTTATAGCTTGGAAACTAAATATTTGTTCAAAGAACTGTTGAAGGTGTTTGAGCACACAGGAGAGATGAAATGGCAGATTAAATATTTCATTTACATGCGATATGCATAGCATTAAGTCCTATCTTAATTCTTCACCTGTTTTCTGAAATCCTTTGACAAACACAAGATATTTCAACTCACTCTTGTTATTTTGAGTGGCTTTCAGGATCATTTAACTATTTCATGTTGCTGTGTGGAAGTGTCCTAGTAAGGGTGCAGACTCCAGTCCCTAACAGGAGCACCACAGGCTGCAGGGGGGTTGATTTCTTCTTTAGCAGACATTTCCAACTCCCTGCTACTGAATAAGGATCCAACTTCACCCAGGAAACCAGATCTGACACCAGTGGGCATGCAGATGCCCTGTGGATAAGCTCCACAGGAATGTTTATAAATAGAACAAACAAGGTAGGCCCTCCCTACCATATAAACTCAACAAAATTTCTTTGGTGGGAACAGGGTTTGGCAATTTTGGGGCTTCTAGGTGTTCAGTGCAGTGTTTCCTTTCGCAAGGCAAGCCATACGCACAGGCTTTACCAGAGCCATTTTCACCTCGGAGATTTTTTGGTTTTGGGTTTGTTTTTTTTTTTTTTTTTTGTTTTTGGTTTTTTTTTTTTTTTTTTTTTGGCAACTCACTGAGCTACAATGAAGCCGTGATCTACAGCTCACTCAACCCACGCTGCACAACAGGGTGTCAGAGATCCCTCCTGTACACACACTTGTGCACACACACACGTGCACACCATTTGCCCTTTCTCCTTCCTAGCCGTACTATAGAAGAGAAGAGACCACTTCTGTGGGGACGGTGGTCTGATAAATTCCCACAGTCGGCTTTCAAGAGAAATACATATATTTATCCATAGGTTCAGGTGATGATTTCAGCATACAAACTACATGTAAATATGCAAATTTTTACTTCATGCATAGTTTATTAGAACAAAATGTATTTCTTACTCGTACTTCTAATAGAAAAGATTAAAACAGTACCAAATGTGAGCATTAGTGACTTTCAAAAGGGGGTTTTATTATTTATGCCCTAAATGCCTGAACTTAACATTTTGACGTAGCACACAAGCTGTGATCATAAAACGAGTTTTACTGGGATGCCATGTTTTCTTCTTGTGTATCAGACTTACTTTAATTCATTCTGGGTATGTTCCAAGCACTGTATTAGAGATTAAAGGCAACTGTGCACCCCAATTAGCAGCCAGCCCTTTCTAAGTAAAAATATTTCTGAGGGGCGAGATGAAAGTGGAATAATTTCTGCTCATTAGCAGCAGAGAGCTGGGGAGGGTTATTTTTCACTAAAAGGTTATACCTTGATTTTGAGCCCCTCAAGATTTAAAATGAGTGATCACGTAAAAATGAAACCCAGTGCAAAAACACCCCTCCAAGAATTGCTTTCGATAGAGCAGTCGAGCTCTGCAGTAAAAAGCATGCTGACTAGTAAAACGTCGCGATTGTTCACGACTCCAAGCTCCCCGGCAGAAAATCTAGCTCTGGGGCACGAATCTCTCCGTCTTTCATGCAAAACTTTTCAGCTCCAGTCGCGGTGCAGGCTGTAAAAACTATTGCTTCCCTTTAACCAAGGCAGCAGAAAATTCACACTGTTCCAGGGGGACAGTCAGCCGCGAGGTTGAAAAAAGTCGCGTTCAGAAGAACTTTACCACCTCTTTCAGAGTATGATTCCTCTGCGCGAGTGCAAATCCTGCCTTGTGCACTCAGTAACCGAGAGCAGTTTTTCCCTTTGGAGTAATATGGAGTTTATCAACTAAAAATTGAGCAAATAAATCTCGAAACTGTATTTCAGGAGTGTATTTTACACCTAAAAGACTTGTTTTAATTTTCACATTTTCACAGAGGCCTATAAATCTTGCTTTTCACCCGCTTAACCTTCTAGGGAAAAAAATAAAAAGAAGAAGGAAAACGAAAAAAAAAAAAGGAAAGAGCAGCGTCGGCCATAGCAAAACAGCGGGGTCAACACAGCCCGCCCAGCCCTGACGCGGCGGCGATGGGCCGGGAGAGCCTCGCGGTGCCGCCCGCGGTCTGAGCGGGTGGGCGCGGGGTCAACACTGGCCGGCGCCGTGCCCACGGGCACTCCGGCCACCCGTAGTCTCGCTTACCACACGGCTCTGCTAAAAGCAGAGCTCTCCCCGGTGCCTCAGCCTTGGCCATTCTATTCCCCTTCCGCCACCCCGGGATAAATCGCCGGCGCCTCCTATTAACTTACTAACGAGCAGAATCGGGGAAGGAGAGTTACCCACCCGGGTTAAACCACCCCAGGATCCCAACAGGAACCCTGATGACTGATTTATTCATTGTTTTACTGGACAATATTCGCTTCCCTAGACACCGGGCTTCTCGGTTGCATATTGTTTGGAAATATCTTTGAAAATACCCCATCTGCCCCTCGTTTCGCCAACCGTAACACCTCTTTGATTTGAAGGAGAGAAAGCTTAGATCCTGCCTTTTATTGAAACCAGCGGAGGACCTTGGGAGGAGGGGGCGGGAGGGAGGAGAAGAAGGGAGGGGGGGCAGGCTGGGGGCAGCCGTCGGTCGGCATTAATCGCACATCCACGTTGTCAGGAGGAGGTAGTGCCAGTGCGTGCGGCGCACATGTTCACGCTGCGGCGGGCCCCGCATCACCTGCGGCCGGCAGCTGCGCCCTCCCTGCGCGGGGAGCTGCCGGCACCTGAGCGGCTCCACGTCCCGCCCGTCGCCGGAGTCGAGCAACACGCGGGATTACGGGCTAGGATGAGCCTAGAGATGCGGGTTTACCTCCGGCTCGCCGGGGCGGCTCCTTGCTTGGGCAGCCAAGGGAAAGTGCAGGGATGCAGACTGGTTTCTGGGCGGAAAGCCTCCCTTGTAGAGTTGAAACTTCAACATTTCCCTGGAAACATTTCTTCATAAGACATCTTTCCAAAGACACATGGAGCCCCTGTCATCTACAAATACATGTGTGAGTGTATAGGCATGTTGTCTTGTACACGTAAGTTCTATCATATGCACATCTCTTCTTCGTGTAAGTGAACTTCCTGCTACCAGAAGATTTTCCTTCTTCAGTTTGCCCTTCTTCATATGCCAGGCTCTGCCTTTAAATGTCAGCCACGATAGAGTTTTTTGGGGCGAACTCTCCAGGACACGAATTTATTCGTCTGAAGTAGTCCCTGCCCTCTGCACTGAAAATAACACAACATAAAATTGCAGGACTGTGGCTTCAGCACAAATCCGAGCTCAGAGCGCAGCCCACATCCTGGTCTCTATTCCGGTGCCCCGTGAATCGGGCGTTTGTGTTGGCCTATGTGAGTGCTAGTTATTCCGGGCTGAACAAAAGTCTCCATCAGCTCCTGAAGGCGTGACACTGGTGGGAGCAATGAAAACGCTTCCTTGTGGGCTCCCTCGCTACTGGCAAGAAGCGTAAATTGTCTGCCGTAGCAAGTCGCCTTCGCCGGGAAAGGGACAGAGACGGGAAGGATGGGCAGGAGACGCCGGAGCAAGAATCGTGCGTGGGAGCCCGCGCAGCAGATATCTCGTTGCTCCTTGTGAGTCCACGCACACACACACAGACACACACACCGAAACAGACACACAGACACACACACACACGGAGATGGTCCGAGCTGCAGTGGCCGCTCCCAAGACCTACGCGAGGGATATCCTTGTGGTCGGCCGGCGGGGTTGCCCACCGCCACCCCAGGCCGGTGCTCAGCGGGATTAGTGCATCTCGCTGCCAACCAGGCTCTGCCCTGCCCCGCTTCCCCACCTCAAGGCTGCAGCTAAAGTGGAAGAGGGGAGGCAGGAGGTCCCACCACCCCATCCAGCCAGCACAGAAACTAGCCCGGTATATATAAAATGTATTTTTTTCCCGGGGTGCTGTGATGAGGCAGAAACGTTTGGCTCTTACGTTTTCCGAGTTTTCTCTTTTTTCATTACTCTGTCCGTGACGGTGTGATCCGTCTTACCCTGCTACAGAGAAAAAATAACACTAAATTGCTTCACTTTTCGTAGCTTTTCGAGTATCTCTCCTTCTTGCAGATTAAACGAGCGGCTGCTGGAAAAAAATCACAACACTGTGAAAGAAATAAAACTCTTAAGTCCATAAAGATGAAATGTAACAAGTATGTTGAATACATAACGCTGCTATATAACAGTTTCAATTAGTTGAGTAAGTCCTCTGTAACGTCTTGTAAAGGTGTAAGGACACGTTTACAGTAAAAGCAACATAATGTTCTCAACTGTATGAGTTAATTATTTCCAGATTTTTTTTTTTTTTTAAGAAGTGAGTTTCACAAGTAAAGGCTCTGTCCGGGTATAAAACAACTGATGTATTTTTCCAGTATTAAACATCTTGAGTTCATAATGAGAAGCGGAGGAGAGAACAGACAGTTAAATAATTAGACTCCGGCATTTCGGAGATTAAAAAAAGAATAATAATAATAAAACAAAAGAATAGTCTTTTGTCTTTCGGGGAGCTACGATTGTGGCGACCCTGTCTCCTTCCCTCCTGTTTATCTCTACTCGGTAGCAACAGTACATAAGGCAATAACGCCGCCTGGCACGGCCCAGTCACGGAAGGCAGTTGTGTGTAATCAGCGGCCAGGAGGGAGCGGGGTGCAGAGGCTTCCTCTTCTACAATTCACGAAATCCCGATTCTGTGAAAATTCTAATTTCGCACTCAACGCCTTCAAACTTCTGGAAATAGTCAGAGTAAAATCTCAGGAGTGTCGCAAAGTCCTTGCACGACCCCAGACCTCTGTGCCATCAGCCTTGCCCCTCTCCCCGCGTCGGCCTCCCCCCACTCTGCCATTCCTCCCGCAGGGAGCCGTGGGGAGGAGGGTGGCACCTTCCACCGTCACAGGGCTGGGGCAGACCCCGGCAGAAAAGTGTCAATGTTCTTTTCGGTTCCCTCCTGCCGTTCCTCCAGGGCTGACTGTCCGCTCACCCTCACGTTTTTTATGCTATAAAGGTCACGAGTACTTTGTTCGTGAGGAGTTGAAATTGTTCCGGCTCCCGAGTGAAGCCGAAATCCCACCTCTTCCCCCACGATACTGCGCTACCCAGCTGGACTGGTTTATTTCTAAATACCCCCCTAAAAACGAACTGCACGAAACCACTTCCCTCCTGCTAATTTTCCCTTAAAATCTATCTCATATTTAACCATATCTTAATTTTCTTAGGAGAGGGTGTAAAGTCTCAGCGGGTCAAAGCGGAGATGAAAGGGAATAACAAAGGCAGATGGGATTTCCCATGTTTAGGCCTTTCCTATGACTGAGTTCAGGACCTAAAACTCCATGCGAAAGGCTTGGCTTTAGGTCCCTCTGCTCCACAGCTTCCAAGACAAGCGTAAGATGAGGCTGACCAGGGATACCTTGGTAAAAATCAAGGCGAAATTTAGTTGTCACTAATTTTTATTGACAATAAAAAGGCCCACAAATTCCTCTCTTTTGTACATGCTAACTCAAATTTATCTGATTTAAAACCAAGATCTAGCAGCGAACAAAATAAAGCATTCCGAATTTTTCTTGAAGATACTTACATTATTTTTTAGAATATTTTGTTCTTGATAAACCAAACTCATTTTGGGTTCTCACACCTTACCGAGACCAGAGAAAAAGACTGCAGATTACTTTAACTTTTTTAAAGCAATCTATTACAGCACTACTGTTTGCAGAAAGGGAACATACAAACATATGTATATATAAAACTTGCCTAAATTCCTGTATGGCACAATATGTACACACATATTCCAGGAGAAGTAGTGAGGAATATTTTCCCAGTCCTGTGGGAAGTTTGCAGGTACCTGATAGACCTAGAATCCCAGGAGCCTTGATTTTTGGATCTGGTTTTCACTCTTTTTTTTTTTTTTTAATTCTTTTTATTTTTCTTTTTTTTTTTTTTTTTTAAATTAAGGTAACAGGAGAGACGAGTTTCTGATATTTGTAGGTAAAGTATATTTGCACTTCTAAGGATGAGAAGACTGGAAACGTCTCTCTGACCTGCGACTGGGATCATATATTGTTCTAAAGTAGAAATGTCAAAGTAAAGTATTTTACCACCTGGATGTCCTTGACTTGGGATGATTAAGGTTCAATCCGAGGTGTGTGCACAGTTTCACCGTGTTATTTAAACACATCAAAGGTCATAAAAGGATTCCAACAGAATGAGTCGCAGACCAGAGAGCTTCCTCTGTGGAGAAATCCGTATTTTATTCTAGCCAAAACTCCAGTACACTCTTGAAAGAAAAAAAGAGGAGAAAAAAAAAAAAAACCCGGGATGGTAGGGGGGAAATGGGTTTAATTTCTCAAAGGGGTGGCAGACTTGCAAGAGGCTGGAGTGTCGGGCTCTGGGGGATACACCCGGGAAAGGACAGAGCTTTCGTTGTGCAGACATCTAGTGGGAAAGCCTCGCCATTGCAGCCCGAGCCCTCCGCCCCGCGGGAAGGCGCTTACCCCGGCTCCTCGGACTCGCCGCTGCCCTCCTCGCCTCTCCTCTCCGCTACCGTCCGCGGGCCGCGGCGGAGCNGCCGCACCGGAGCGCCGAGTGCCGGTGGCGGCGCCCCGAGGCGCGGCCCCCGCTCGCCCCTATTGGAGGCTCCCAGTGCCAGTCCGACCCCGCCCGGGCTCTGCTTCGGCCAGACCGGCCCCCGACCGATTTCAGTCCCATAGAGGTGACCCCACAACCTGCCGTGCTGCTCCGCCCGCTGCCTCGCTCCCTTTGGCACGGGCGGTGCTCGAAACCCAAGCGAGGATACCCACCCCCCGCAGCCTCTGGGACTCTGTTTACACTTGCAGATCCCTGATGGTTATCGTCAGCAGGGGACGGGAGCCTGCCCCGGCCCCCGGCGGGGCCACCCGAGCAAGCCGGGACACGCGGGGCACTGAGACCCGCGGCTCCGGCGGGACGGCGGACACCCGAGCTTACCCGAAACACTTCTTGCTCCTTTCTGGGTCACAGAGCTCAGCAGGAGTAGGCAGGAACGACAGGAGGGGGGATGGGTGAACCACATGTAGAGCTCGGCTCCAGGCTTCCCCAGTGCCACGGCAGAAATTCATGTTTTCATTTACGCCGCGGGGAGAGGACGCAGTATTCAGGGATGATGGGAGAGGCCAGGGAGAGGCGTTGACCTTTGGTTTTAACACATGTACTGGCACTATAGCGACCGATCATTCCGTGACCGGAGGTCCCAGGCTGTCCCTGTCTGACAGGTGGCTTCTCTTTGGGGCATGACAGGCGCTTCCAGGCTACAGTGAGACTTAGTACCAGGATTGCTCCTATTTTGCGGAAAGTTAGGTGGATATTTTCTTAACTGGGTGTTCTCTTTCCGTCCCATCTTCCTTCTTTTTCTAAGGATTTCACATCACTCCAGTATCTTAGCTGGTACCTGATCACGTTGCAGCTGAGATGAGGGAAGCTCCATCATCTGCCCAAATAATGAGGATGCTCCGAGATCTCCAACTTGTGAATGCTTAAACTACTGTTCTTCCAGACCACACGTTTTTCTTTCACCAGATAAGGTTTTTCTTGTCGTTTTGTTCCTTTAGTGACTATGGATGCCACATTTTTGTTTTCACACTAGGTATCAGAAATCTCTTCTGATCCTAAAGAGCCATCATCTTCCATAACCTTATTTTCTATTCTTTCCTTTACCTTTCTCTCCCTCAAGTTACTAGTCACCTGCCGTTCCCAAAGACTTCCCCGGCTTGCAGGAACGCTCCTCACCTCGGAAGTAAAACTGCCTCTTTGGATACCCAGCAAGGCAAAGAGACATCTTGCAATGCGCACACAGGTTTGAATTATTAGGCTGTAAATTTCGTACCGTGATAAAAGCTTCAGCTGTGTTGTTCAATATTAAAGTTTTTGGCAATAGCATCACTTGGGTTTTTTACTTCCTTCAACCCCCGCCTCAGACCTACATTCCCCTCTCACAGATTTCTGAGAAAATCTTTCATGTTTTGTTTTAATATCTCATATATACGTTTCAGGTTTCTTAGCTGGTATACAAATAAGAACGGACATATGGCAAGAACATTTGATGTTTGAAAACGGGCAGAAGATACTTGCTAACCGATTTCCGCTGTGGAGTTATATGGGATTCTCTTTTTATATACAGGCAACTTTTATGTCAGCTAGGATATTCTTGCTTACAGTTTTTAAGGTTTCGATCCTGTGGTTATTGTTTAAAAAAAAAATAGTAGAATCCATAACAAACACACAAACCCCTCCCCATAAACGCAATTTAATCTTAATTTTCTGATTAGGTTACTTGTATACATAATTTCGTCTTTCCAGTTAAGGGTAATTTTTTTTTCCACTTGCCATGGTCGTGCCATCTCCCGACAATAAGGCTTCATTTGAAAGATAATTATGAAATTGCGATTACTTGATTAGCCAGTCACTGCCCAAACTTCGTAGGAACCTCAACATAAACTTCTGACCTCTCTTTTAGCGCCTCCCAAAGTAGTCACAGACCCGGAACCCCCCTCCCTCCAGAATACCGCTAAAATTAATTAGTCAAACAAGATCCTTCTCCTTTATTTGCCAAATATTTACATCACACGAAGTGGTGATGACGTGTCTGTTCATGCCTTGATCAGCTCACAGTGACATTATTCCTGTGGTAAAACTTCCTGATTTGGGATTTGGGAGCTGGAATGGAGTGTTCCCCCAGTAGCAGGTGGGCTGCCGGGCCGGGGCAGTGAGATGTGCCCCCGTTCCTCTGGTCCCTACACCAATGGCCTGATCCGCTCAACCTGTCCAGCTTCTCATGTCTGCACACACAGGTTTCAGACAGGATCCACGTCCACGCGGCGTGATGGACTTCACGAGGGAGAGCCCCTGGGCTAAGAATTTGTTGACCTGGCAACAACGAGAAACAGCGTTCGGTAGATATTAATACTTCTGTGAGCAAAGGCACAGCAGCCTTTATGTTTCCTTTGCAACACGACCTATGATATGCAGTTTTATGTTACACCCAGCTGTTTGGGGGGGCGGGGGAGGGGGGTGTTCGGCTTCTTACTTTGTCTTTTTTTCTTTCTTTCTTACTTTCTTTTTCTTTTTAGAAGGGCGGTGCAGCAGCGGGCCGCGCCGGGAGAGACAGAAGATTTGACATAGTCCCCACATGCATCAAGAGAAATTGCAGAGATATATGGTCTTGTGAAAGTAGATGACAATTGGTAATTGCTGGCAGGCAGCGAGTATCTTCCCCACAATGGGAAGGAAGCGGCTCCAAGCGAGGATATTGGCTCACTGGCACCAGGGTAGCTACATCTGCAGGAAAATGGCCTCAGGTTGCGTGCGAGGGAACGGGGATTCTCTTCCTTTAGGTATCTGCCCTAGAAGACCAGGGGGCATGCTTGGCCAGAGACTAACCTTTATTGTTCAGTCGCTCGTTATTTTGCATGTCAGAGGGGTTGCTATGAAACCACTCCCTTTTCTCTGTGCCATTATTGGACTAAATATACTTTGGCTCCCGGGATTTGCGAATTGTCTTCGGAGCGTGGGAACCTTGGCGTATGCCCTCAGCTCCAAACCAGTCCCTTGGCACCAGCCCGGCTCCTCCTCCCTGGGTATCTCTCCGAAGGTTCCCGCAACGGCAACAAGGTTGCTTTGGCTGCGCTGAAACCAACCCCGTTCTTCCCCCCGGCTCCGTCCACGACGAGGGTGAAAGAGTTTATACCTCCACATCCACTCCTACGCGTGGATGGTGGGGCACAGAGTGCCAATGCCAGACGGTGCCGGTGGTCTGGCTGACGGCCATCCCCAGGGGCTCCAACCCGGCGCACTCAGGCAGATGAGGTCCAAACCCCGGATGAGAAGACCTAAGTCCAGACGTGGGCAGATGTGAACCGCTGGAGTCCACTGTGTGCGGGTTAATTAGGGTCTGACTCTGCTCCCGCCTTTCCTGGTGAGCCACGAGTCTTAGTTTTAAGCTGATTCCACAATAAATAACATCATGGAAATATAGTCAGCTGTCGCGTACGTAAGAATAGGATTTAGCCTTCAACAGTCACATATGTAACTGCTTATCTAAAGAAGACGTAAAATACAATAAGCTTTGGAAAAATTAATGATTCAGCAAAAAGGGAGTAATATGCTTACCCAGAGATGCAAGTTATCGGCTAGTCTGCATTTGACTGGTGTTATGTTTAAAGGAAAACACTGTATAATTCCTATTTAGAAAATGTGTTCACGGTATGGATAGAAAGACATTAGTTCCATCTAACACGAAGAGTAGCAAATGTCTCTTGTCATTAAAGACAGCACGTATTATATATACCTGAGAAATGTATTGTAGGCACCAGAAGGCATTTTCTAGACCCCGGGTTTACTGGGATTTTACCAAATACACTTTTAACAAAAATGCGTGTGCTTGGTGAAATGTAAGGCTAATCAGAGAAGACGGGATCACATCACGGTATCGAATAGCGTTCTGCTGGGAGATGGTTGGTTCATACTGGGAGCACCCACGACATGGACGAAGGTCATTTAAGCGGTGCTGAGGACTCAGCCGAATCCAGCTGCTTCTTTCTGCTCGAAAGTGATCACAGATCCGTGCAGATGCTGCGTTGCTTTTGTGAAACATGTTCCCCGGGCTGTCCCTGCGGGCTCCCACCCACGCAAGAAGGCGGCTCTAGCCAAGCCAGAGGGGGGATGCGCTTAGAGGTGGGAGAGGACGACCCACTCCGCTCCTTGCTCCAGCAGGATTCCGAGCGGAGGGATGAGCACAGGGTGTGACAAGCCGAGAGGCACGTGTACGGTCACACAGACACACAAGCCAGGGCGAGGGGACACCGCACTCGTTTCAGGTGTGCGCGCCTGCTGCCCTTGGGTGCGCGATTCCCCACAGCGCTGACGGTCACGCACCTCTCTCCTCACCACTGCCGGCAGAAACCCCTCCGTGCGCCCGCAGAGCAGGGAAACACAAACAGCCAAAAAGCAGCCCCGTCCGTGCCCGAGACGGTGGAAGGAGGCAGGAAGAGGTCCCGAGGCGGGAGCACGGGGCTGCCCGCGGGCAGGAGCCGGCAGCGCGGCCGGGTCGCCGGGCACAGGTGTGTGCGTGCCCCCGGGCGGCCGCCGAGCCGCGGCCCAGCGCCGGGCGGGTGCGGAAAGCCGGCACGGGCCTTCCCTGCGGGGCCTCTGCGTGAGGGCAGGACAAGCCCCGAGGAGGTCCTGCAACCACCCGGCCTGCTGGAGGAGCCAGAGGGAAACGGGACGGCAGACACGGCACTTCTCCAGCGCCCGCTCCGTCCCCTGTTCACCACGTTTGACAGAGTTGCAGGGGTTTGCCAGATCCGGTGTATTTTGGCTTTGGTTATTAGTGTTGGGGGTCTTTTTTCCCCTGTCCACGGGCAAGATTTTCACTCGTGGCTCAGGTAGCTTCCAACTAGAGCCATCCTCCCCTCTCGTCCGTGCCGTGGGCCCCCATACCTCTTCAGATATTTCTTAAGACAGCCGCGATTACAGCCCCGGATATGTACAGTCTCAACCGAGGAAATGGCTGAAAAAGTGAGCAAAAAGAACTGTTAGACAGAGACAGATATTAGAGATAAACTGCCTCCATCAAGTCAATGTTTTAATCAGTCAAACCACTTCTGAAAAGGGAACCAAAAAAACCCCTTGAAGAACGTATTCAAACAGCTGTCTTCCAGTAAAGGCAAACATGTCCAATGTTTCCTGTATGATTTTTCTCTCTCTCTCTCTCTTTTTTTTTTTTTTTTCTCTAGATACCGCGCACGGACGCCTTTAACACCGAGAGCCTCAGTGTTTCCCTCCCTAGATGAAGGTACGACTTTGGGCTCAGCGTGAAAAAAAAAAAATTAATATAAAGAATGTGCAACTTCCTGCAGAGAGTCACAGCGTCCACTCCTGCCCCTGAGCCCCCCTGGTCGGGCCTAATGTATAAATGTCACGCTATTACATGAAAGTTATGGTGAGAAGGGCTTTTTGGGAACGCTTTCTCTCGCATTGTAAAGGAAGAGAGACTTCAGCTTCTCTCCGACAACTTTTCAAAGAGAAATAAAACAGCACAAAGTGGGCCTGAAGCTCAGGAAGAACTTTTTTCCCCTTCCTCTAATGAAAAAGGTGGAGGGATAAGTTTAATTGTAATCAGGCTGCAACAATACACCATGTGATCATGTGGTAGCAATTATTACAAGCTCACAGCAGAAATAGAGAGGATATGTTATTGTAGCTTACTGTACCATGCTTCTTTTCTTTTCTCTTTTCTTTTCTTTTCTTTTCTTTTCTTTTCTTTTCTTTTCTTTTCTTTTCTTTTCTTTTCTTTTCTTTTCTTTTCTTTTCTTTTCTTTTTCTTTTTCTTTTCTCCTTTTCCAAAAATATTACCTACTCGTAGATAAAGCAGAAATTGATTTACCCTGAAAACGTTAAATCTCAAAAATCGGAGGATAAACCAAAGAAAATCAAGGACGAGTAACTTTGAGTGTAATTTTATTATCTGTTGTTATTACTCGTTCAGAACATTTCAGCTAGAAGATGGAACCGACCAGATAAACTACTGCACGGCCAGCCAGGCCTCCTCACTTATCAGAATTTGCTAAGAGAAAAATAAAAACTTTCTCGGCAGCCTTTATGCGAGAGAGCGGACCTGATGACAAATAAATCCGTCTCAGTTTGCATGGCAAAATTAATTGCAATTTTTGGGGGGGGGCTTTATCACTGTGTACAAGCAGCCTGTGGCTGACAGAGAGCCGGCAAAGGTTTCTCCTCATCATGGCATTTACACGGCAGTTTAAGTAAAATATTTTCTGTGGACCGCCAACATCTAATGCCAGGCATCAGCTGCTTTCACCCGCCAAATATAAACAGAAAGCTATTGCAACACCCCCCCCCCCCCCCCCCGGAAAATACTACGGAAAAAATGTAAAGCAAAGCAAAACAAATCAGAAGATATTTGCTCGCGATACAGATTTTAGGATCATTCCCATTTTAATTTCTAATTACATGAAATAACTTCAGCCTATTTTCTGAAGCTGAAATGAGAAAAAAAGATTAAGAAAACCTCAAACCACAAAAAACCAAACCAAAACAAAAAAACCCACAGAGTGAAACGATCTTCTGAGACTCGGCTCCATTAAATTAGACCATGTCCCACGCTTTGGGTGAAAGCAGTGACATTGTTTTAGAACACACCTTTTCCATAGGAGGTGCCGTTTGAATGATTGTATCGACTGAAATAGGTAGGTCTGTATCTAGTGTGTGCCTGAGGATTTTTAGAATGCCTTCGAAAATTTTCTCAAACTCTTCCCCTTTTGCATTTTCTGTTAGAAATTCTTCTTATTTTCTAATTATCACAGCACCACCCCCACCCCCCCCCTTAGCACGCAGTGGGAGGGAGAGAGTTAAGATGTCCTGCGAAACCCGCTCGTAAAGCTGCTTACTTCCATTAGAAACACATGAATATCCTGAAACATAAAGTGTATTTAAAACGGACTCAGGAATGTTTATCTCAATCCTTGATGCTTTAGAAATTGTGGAAGAAACAAGACATGGCAGTACTGCTCCAAATTACCTTTCTGGCAGGTAATTTTCATTTGCTCATGAAAATAAAATTTGATTAAGGCTCTTGCTCCTATCACTTTACTCCCGCTTCTTCCAAGAATCCTGAGCTCTGCAGGACGGAGATTATTATTAGTGACTAAGATCACCCTCTAGCTCCTCCATTATCAGCTAAGATATTTTACCGGGTTTAGACGGATTTAACCCTGTGACAAAGATATATTTTCAGCAATCAGACACGACTTTTTTCCTTCATGCTTATTAATTAGCTCTAAGTAGTAGATGGAAAAGTAAGAGTGGATTTCTTTGGGCAACAGTTTGGGGTTGGGTTGGGGGTTTTTTGGGGTTTTTTTCTGTATTTGTAGACTGTGATTAACCTACAAGAAATCAGCGTTCTCCTCAGCTGGGCATTCCCGCGGCAGGGCTGCGGAGGTTGCATGTGTGTGTTATCACACAAAGACGGGTCTGGGGGAAAAATAAAGCCTTTTAGATACTGGGTCGACAAACTCCGTATTTGCTAAACTTGTCTTTCAACTGAAAGGACTTCAGGTTTCTCTAAGAGAAATCTTAGGGCCCCTTTAGAAGTGAATGAGTGGCCGTACTCCTATCACATAGAGAGGTTTAAAAATAATTTCTGTTTTCACGTTTAAGGCCAAATTGCTGCAGTCCTCACTGGCAAAACTATCCTTAGCGTCATGGCGTCAAGAACACACGGAGTGACCTGTTTTAAAGCACTTGTAAGGGCCAAATTCCACTCTTGCTTACACCTGCGAAGTGGGTGAACTGCTTCTGACCACTCTGGATGCAACGAGAGGAAAGGTGCCACTTAAGCTTTTTGTAATACCTGAGATGACCACTGCCGTGTACCGCGATGGGTGACTACCACCAGTTAGAAATTGCCTGCCTATGAAAAGATTCAGGACCTTTTAAAATCCCCCTACTGATCATGGTTGTTCATCGTCCCGCTCCCCAAGGAATTAATACTCGTTTTAGAGGAAACGATTCAACAGATACATTTCTCTCCAAGTTGTATCACACTCTATATAAATGTAAAGCAGTTCGGAGGTTTGCATCAGTTCTCCTGGAAATCGCTGTGGTTCTACCATACGCTTGTATGTTCTGTATTCTAACTTTATTTCACACGAAAAAGAAAAAAAAATGGAATAAGTTTTGATTGGTCTGTCGATTGCATGTATGGGAGCATTTAATTATCAAGTAAGTTTTCCAAAGACGTTCAAATCAATCAGTGGCTTCAACTAAACTCCTTAGTTTTGGTTAATTTGTCCAGCTCATCCCAAGACTTACGTTGTGAAAAGTAAAAGCTCTTCTACAAGTGGTAAGAAATGGTATATGTTCAAGGCAAGGGGGGATAGGCTCGGGAATATTTTTATCCCTGGTGTTCATTACAGGGTCCACGATTTTCGAGGAACATCTGTTCTGCCCTATGCCTTCAGTCCTCACGGTTCCTTTCTAATATTTAGTGGCAGATACCCTTTAAGGCAGGAAGAAATTATATCCGAGGAATGAAAATTGGGTATCGGGGGCATCAAAAATAGTTGACGAGGCTTTCCTCCTCTCTCGGTGTCAACAATTTATTAAAAGTCATCTAGATTAGGAAGGCAAAGCAAAGTGTGGAATCCCGTGTCCAACAAAACTATTTTTCTGATGGTGCATAGGCACTCTGCAAATGCCATTTTTGCTTGTTTTGAGGAAACAGTGCCGTTACGGAAATCTTCCTCACATCATGGCAAACAGGGAAAGAGGACTATTGTACTACTGCTCTTATCATCAGTGAAAAGCATGGCCTTCTTCCCTAATTATAAAATAGAGCTCTAGAGTGAGTTAGAGATGCGGAAAAGGGAGAAAAGTAAGGTCTCTGATCTAATCTCTCTTCTCCCTTTAGCACGCAGGGCTGGAACAGCCCCAGGAGGGTAAACGAAACAAAAACACAACCACCAAAATTCAGCAGACCGGATGCCTCCCTTGCCCCCCGCCCTGACACCCCCCACACACACACACTACTCGTACAGTTTGCACCGGGGCTGAAAGCTACAGTTTCACATGACTTCTCCCTCCTCATAGAAAGGAGCTTGAAAAGCAGAGGCAGATAAGCGAGAAACTCTCTGCGGCTGAGGGGAGTTTGTAGAGTGGGGGCGGGCTGGGGAGGGGGTAGAGGGGAGCTGGAGAGATTAGTGTTCTCATGGCTACCCGCTTTTTAACAAATCAGACAGATCTTCGGGCTGTGAATGACAGTTCTCACATTGGCTAGACTGCAACTTTCAACTTGACCTTGGCCTCTAGCCGTGTCTAACCCGTATGTAAAACAGTGCTGCCCCATAGAGCTGCCTCCCCTTCCCACTTCTCCCTCGTCCTGCACCGCGCTTTTCAGAAGCAGCCTCGAGAAAACAGGGAAACAAACTGACCCAATTCATGCCAGTCAAGCTATGTTTGGCCGGGGGAATCCACAGGTTTCAAAACTGGAGCCTGAAAGAAAAGGGAAAATATGCGTGGAATAAATATTTGCTTTTGGCCATGAGGAAAAATGCGGAAAAGAGTATGCGAAGTTAAAATGGGAACACTTTACTGGCTGCAATGAAGGAAAAAAGCGACTAAATGCTGCCAAATTAGCAGGGGGATGACAGCAACTTCAGGTATCCCAAGTCATGGAACGGAAAAAGCACCTTGAAAAAATATCCTTGGGCGCCAAAGAGCTATTTCTCATGGCTGGCAGCTCTGCGCTAGGCAAGGAAAAGCCTGCTCGGTAACAATGTACGTCCCAGGATTGCTCTGCGCTTGTAGCCACGAGGTCAAAACAATGCTACAACGTCAATGGAAAGCACAATAGGATAATAAATACGCCGAGCTGTCAGACTCAAAACAAAGCAACACGCAATTGGGGGAAAAAAATTAGTTTTCAGGATGGGAGTAGTTGTGGCTGTTTTGTGCACACGCGTGAGGGCTGAAAGCTGTCAATGATGAGATGAACGCTGCTTTAGGTCAAGTTTATTGATAGCTCAGTGATGAAGGGTTCTGGGTTCAAAGTTGTGCGCGAAAAGCTTGGGGCAGAACAGCATCCGCGCCGGTGGGAGGATATTAAAAATTGAAATTATTTCACCCTATGAAAAAATCATCCCGAGAAGAGAACGGAGCTGTTTGGGGTTTTTTCTAGCATTCACTTGCAAAGTGGTACGGCCTTCAAAAAAAAAAAAAAATTCCAGCCGATAATCCATTTTGTTTTCCCAGCACACACATATGCACAAAAACCGCCGTGGGTCCGTGCACACACCATACAAGCCGACGTGATATTTTACAGCCGAAAAGGATTCAAGTCGAATCGTAGGCCCAGGGTTTTACTATTACGCCAACAAATAATACAGCGGTATCACGATGAATATCCAGTTAACTCTCCCGCTTCCCAAGCCCTTTCTAAAAATAATAATAAATAAAATAGGGATTTCCAGGTCTGTTCCTCTTATCTGACTCCTGAGACTTTGTGGCGAGAGGACCGAGATGGGTTTTCGACGGGCGGGAAGGAAGGAGGAAAACACCCAGAAAAGACCCCGGGAGGCTCCGTTTCGACAGCATTGTGTCCCAGCGCTGCGCCCGGGGAACGATTCTCCTCCCTCAGCTTCGGTGGGCTCTCCGCGCCACCCGGACGGGACTCTGCCAGCGCTCCCCGGGGAGAGGCGGTGGCTCAGACCGGCGAAGGAAGGGGGTGGAAGGGGTGCGGCTCATCTTCTCCCCGAGACCAGGGGAGGCCTCCGGGGTTTCCGCGGCGCTCGGGGCGGGGAGGGCGCAAGGAAAGCGGCGCAAGGAGAAATCAGGCGGGGTGCCAGGGGGAGCCCTGCACCTCGGGGGGTGCGCCGCGGCAACAACGGGGCCAAAAAGCTCACGCCTCGGTGGCGAGGGAGGGCCAGAGGGAAGAAGGAGGGAGTAAGGGAGGGAAGGAGGGATGGGAGGGCCCCCCCCGGCGCCCTCGTCCCGCGCGGCGACGGGACCGCGCAGTGCCCGTACCCGCACCCGTGCCCGCGCCCCGGGTGGTCCACACGCCCCGCGCGCTGATTGCGTTATTTAATTATCTCCACTTTATTCCCTCAGATGTTTATCAGCTGCTTTGCATATCACGTGGGGGCGGGTGGGCCAATGAGGGCCGGCCTGGCGCGACGCTGGCGCGTCAGCCTTGGTCAAGTCCCGGAGATTGAGTATCTCTTTTTTCAGTCTTTGGGGCTTTTAAAAAAGAGCCACTAGTCTCAATGCGGAGCGGGCTATGACAGCCTCCGTGCTCCTCCACCCCCGCTGGATCGAGCCCGTCATGTTCCTCTACGACAACAGCCTGGATGAGATCAATAAGAACATGGACGGGTTTCACGCCGGCAGCAACTTCGCGGCGGCGGCGGCGGCCAACCCCTGCCGCAACCTGATGGCTCACCCCGCTCCCCTGGCCGCCCCCAGCGCCGCCGCCTACACCTCCAGCGAGGCCCCCGCCGCCGGCATGGCCGAGCCGACTGTCAAGCAGTGCAGCCCCTGCTCGGCCGCCGTGCAGAGCTCCTCCGGCGCCGCGCTGCCCTACGGCTACTTCGGCAGCGGCTACTACCCCTGTCGCATGACCCACCACAACGCCATCAAGTCCTGCGCCCAGCCCGCCTCCACCTTCGCAGACAAGTACATGGACACCTCGGTCTCCGGCGAGGAGTTCACGTCGCGGGCCAAGGAGTTCGCCTTCTACCAGGGCTACGCCGCCGGGCCCTACCAGCCGGTGCCCGGTTATCTGGATATGCCCGTGGTGCCCGCCATTGGCGGCCCCGGCGAGCCGCGCCACGACCCCCTTCTCCCCATGGACAGCTACCAGCCTTGGGCCATCACGAACGGGTGGAACGGGCAAGTGTACTGCCCCAAGGAACAGAGTCAGCCGCCTCACCTCTGGAAATCCACCCTCCCGGGTAATACACCTGCATGGCTCCCCCTGTCCCTTTTTTTCATCTTGCCCCGCTCGCCTCTCCCGGGTATCCCGCCGGCAGGGCTCCGTCATATTCCCCCGGGCCCACCCTGCGCCGTCCCGCCTGCCGTCCCCGGTCCCATCCCGCCCTGGTCCACACATGCCCCAGCCCCGCTGGAACGGCACCGGTGCCGCCCCCTGCCCCCCGCCGGCGCACGGCACATCCCGCCTCGCCTGGCCGGCCCCGGCGCCGGCCCCGGGAGAGGAAACAGCTGAAAAGGGCCGCGGCAAGGTCTGTGGTATTATTTTCCATAGACCATGAAGCACGCAAGCTGGGTAAATCCCTGCAGCCCCTCTCGATCCTTCCCAGAGTCCCTGGCCGGGCTACATGGGGTTTGTTATTATTTGTCTGTCTGACAGAAGCGAGCCTTTCCCTGCCTAAAAGCTGTCTGCGGCGGCCAGGAAAGAGGAATCCCCAGTGCTGAGCCGGGCTTTAGTAGCTAAACCGGAGCGGGGCAGGCGGAGGAGTGCGCTCTAACCCTAACCCTTGTACCAGTTGAAGATGTCCTAAGCGGTTCGAGCGATTTTCTAACGCTTCCCTGCATGGTTTTTCTGTTCCAGACGTCGTTTCTCATCCCTCGGATGCGAACTCGTACAGACGTGGAAGAAAGAAACGAGTGCCTTACACAAAGGTCCAGTTAAAAGAACTCGAAAGGGAATATGCTACAAATAAATTCATAACCAAAGACAAGCGGAGGAGGATATCGGCGACTACAAATCTATCAGAGAGACAGGTCACAATCTGGTTCCAAAACAGAAGGGTCAAAGAGAAAAAAGTGATCAACAAATTGAAGACTACCAGTTAATGGATTAAAAATGGAGAAGCAGCAATTCGAGAGTTTCAGAACATTTTTTCCGTGTGTGTTCAGATTAAAGTAATTATTAATAATAATTAAAAAGAGAAAAGACAATGAACCTCTTCTTTCAGAACAAGAGATCTGTATCTTTGGAATTATAGCCTTTCTTTTTCTTCTTCCTTTTTTTTTTTTTTTTTTAAATATTGCTGTAGCAAAATGGTGAAAACTGATAGCTCTCCTGAAATCCCAAACAGCCAGCCAGTATCACTGACAGACTGTAAAGCCCACATGCCCAGCTCCGAGAGATACACTTTCAATTTAGACACGATTTTCTGAGAAACTTGTAAATATTCCTACCACCTTACTATTTGAAAGAAGACCCTTCGTGGCCACGATGTGAGAGCTGGTTAACGTGAGGAGGTCGATGTGGACACATGATCTGGTTTTCTTCCATTGCAATCCAAACTGTATGTTGAATGACTGCTCAGGTAAACCATAGTGAAAAAATTACAATTACTGTATGTTTTTAAGCAATGCATTTATTGAGAAAACGTAATAATAAACCTCGAAGGTACTGAATAAGGATTTCAGAAATATCAATAATGAAGGAATTCTGTGGAGGATCAGTCTTGATAGTAAATTTAAACATCGCAAATTAGTGAGAATAGAAAGGAAAGCATTTGCTTGGAGATGTCTTTCGGTTTTATTTTTTATTTTCCACAGATGAATCCTTGTCGTCTAAACTGGGGTTTTTTGTTTGTTTGGGGTTTTTAATTTTTTTTTCTTCTGCAGACCATACAATAGATACATTTTAAAGGACTCTGCCTATCTTAAACCTGAAATAATCTTCAAGAATTAATATTTTAAGTCCCCGGAAATTTTTAATATTTGGACATTGGCATTTCTTTACAGTAGAAAAAAAATGTCCTGGGAAAAATACCCAAGAACTTTGAACTGAAATCCACTTTTTTCCCCGAAGTATTTTGATTTATGTAATCTATATTTGATCTATAAGTAATTAGTAATTTCTCCTTGTTTATTGTCTGTTATGAGGCCGCAGTAGAATGTTTAGGGATTCTTTTTACAGCACCTTTTAATCCAATCAGTTATTTCAACCAGCACATTATTTTGTTTTTATTCACTATAAGAAGCTATCTTGTAAATAAAAAAAAATCAGCGCACTGTGAAAATGTACTTATGCACCCTTTTTTATATATTTCTACTGAAAAAACGAAAACCCAAGACGTGTAGAAGTATAGTAGTATTAATACTGTTAATAAAATAGTCACTGTAATAAAATCTGAAAGAAACACTCTATTTTTTCCATTCCTACGTGCATTTAATAGGAAAATATAATGTAACAGTCTTATAATTGTAATACTGCTGTCTTTCAGTATGTAGCTTGTGTATATATGGTGGATTTTGTTTTATTTTTCTTGGCGGTGTTTATCTGCGGGCATGCACGCCTGATAACCAGCGTTCCTAAACTATAAATGTTTCGGTAATGTTAAACAGTGGTTTTGCAGCCGCACTGGGGGCCGGAGGGTGGAAGAGCAGGATGATCCAAGCACAGCGCTGCAGCCCTCGCCGGGAAATGGAGGCCTGCGGCCGACCCCTGGGATTTGGGGCACGCTGCCCAGCCTGCCGGTGCCTCGACGGGCAGGTGGGGCGACTGCGTGGCAATGACAGGACGGGGAAGGCCCGAAACCTTGACCTTGAGGGGGAAAAAGCCGATTTGTGACCTTGACTTTTGACAGTTCCCGGCGCCGGCAGCATCCGCGGGCCGACAGCGCCACCTCGTGGCCAGAGCTGGGTGGCGCCCGCACCTGGCGGCGCCCGCGCAGCTTCCCCCGGGGAATGCGCGCCTTTGGATCAAATGCGCCCGGGCGCGCAAGGCAGGGCGCGCAGCAGCTTGTGCCTGGCGTGCTCGCCGTCTCTCGGGCGGTGGCAGCGCGCCGGCCAGGCTGAGCGGGGGCTGACGCGCTGAGGGGTGCCCGGTGCCGTGCGAGGAGCCGCCGGCCGGCCACGATAGTGAGTGGCGGGCGACTTTGGTCCGGCACAAAGAGAAGTTTGCTTTAGCCGCCTGTCTCCTGCGGTGGTCTGTAGCTCTAATTAGAGTTATTGGGGAACCTTTACGGTACATTTAGAGGGTATCATATACCGCGCTCGCTGTGCGCTTCTAACCTTACATTTCTGAAATTCAAAAAGACCCACCTCTGCAGGGATCAGCGCAGAGCGATTTCCGTCCCTCAGATCTGACTGTAACGCATTCGTACAATAACTGACATGAAAACTACCTGCAGGAGTGGGATTTGTTTTCCAGGAGGCTTTCGTGTCGGGGGCTTTGCCCTACGTTCGGGATTTTAGCCTTCCCGCCGTGTGCGGCCGCCCAGGAGCTGTGAACCGCGGTGGTTTCTCAGGCCACGGGAAAGCCGCGGCCGCGGAGCGTGGGAATTTCGGACGCATCCCTTCGGACGCCGGTCAGGAAATTTCTGAGCGAGAAATCCCGTCCCGCTGCGAAAATAGCCTAGGAGTGTCACATTATTGACAGGTGGTTTCCAGACCACGCAGTTTGATTGTGCTTTGGGGTGACAGGGTGTCGGCCCCCTATGACAAGCACCCGGCCTTCCAGTGGCCTGCGGCACCGTGCGAGGGACCGCGGGTAAAGATCCACGGTAGCAACACCACCCGTCTATGGCGTGCAGGGCCTTGGGCTGCCCACGGGCGAGGGGAGCCACTGGCGAACCAGTAGTCTCCACGACCTCCGCGGTAGCCCCGCAGCCTGGGATTTTCAACGGAGCTGGAGCAAGCAGAAAACTCCCTCGCTGGAGCTGTTGTAGCTGTGGGAAGCCAGGTGCTCTGCCCGGAGGCCTGGTGCTGTGGGCTGGTGGCGGGGACCTGTCTCCCACCGGCCGTACCTGCTGTCCACGGGCTGTCTGCCTCGGCTACAGGCATGGGACAGGCGCCTTTCCACGGTCTGCTTGCGAGGTTTTCTCCTGAAGGAGAGAAACTGCCTGGAGAAGACCACTAGTGAATTACACTTGTTCTTGCTCCGAGTGAATAATTTTGTTTATTCCGTTATATTTCGCAACCTATATGATTTCGCAGCCTGTGTAATTATTGCATGAGACGCCGCAAATTATATGTACTGCAGGTCGGAGTTGGGGGTGATACAGAGAACTGAATCCTGCCTACCTTAGTCAGGATCTTCTATTTTCAGACCATGCCCCAGAGCAATGTAATTCAGGGACACCTTGAAAGAAACCCACAATGAGAACATGGTCGATATTAGTATAATTCCAGCTCTTTTTTTTTTTTTTTTTTTTTTTTTTTTTTTTTTTTTTTAAGGTAACTTTTAATCGGAGCTAGCGTTTGAAGGTTATGTTTTCACACTGAACTACCTACCGTTCAAATCTACTAAGCATTTCAAGACTGACTGTGGATTAGCGAATTTAAATTCCCACTACTGTTCAAATAGCTCAGTCGCATATATATTTCACAGGGTAAAAAGGGGAGCGTTTCACTCGCGATCCCTGGCAGGAGTAAGGTAACATTTTGGATCCGACCCCTGTTACCATGTAAGTCAGCGTCGAGGCTCCGAGGCTCTCGTAGGCTCTAGCAGGACGAGCAGGTCATGTTTCCCGGCCCTGCAGCAGAGAGTCCCCGTCAGGGAAGCAGGATCCCAGGCCAGTGGCGGAGCCCCACCTGCCCCACCGCGGTGTCTTCCCCGGACACCCGGGCGTGCGGGGGCCGCGGCGGAGGCTTCGCGCCCGGTCCCGCGGGGAGGCCGCTCCTCGCCGAGCCGCTGCCTCCTCGTCGGGTCCGGCTCGAGGCGCCTCTCGAGAAACATCCCACGGTGCGAGTGGCTGAGTGAGGTGAGTACAGAAGGGGAGCCCCGTACCTTGTTCTCCGGGGCACCGCGAAGAGGGAACTGAGGGGAGCGGAGGTGCCCAGCGGAGCACTCCGCGGACGTGCGGAGACTCAGGGCACCAAGACGGTGCCGTCTGTGGTTTTCCGAGCCACGAAAGATTGATTCTCCGCGGGCCTTGCGTGCACTCCCGCCCTCGCTCCTGTCGTCCCGCGTGTCTGCCTACCCACGGCTGCACCCACGCAGCCCCCCGCGCCTCCATCCCTCCATCCCTTTGCCCAGTAGATGTTGCCTCGGAGCGTGGGGGAGAGCGGGCATGTAGGTGTGTGTGTGTTCACGTTATTTATTACCTTCATTTACCGTCCAAAAGCTGTTGGCACATACATTTTCAAGTACAAATTGCTGTTGTACTACATATTCCCCTCTCACCAATCTGCCGCCAGAGTCCTGAAATACATCCCTAATACGTTTTACAAGTGAATATATCACCCACGAAAATAATTAAGCACCGTGATACATTAATTCACGACGGCCGTCCCCGCACGCGATTCGGAGAGAGTTATTATTTATATTCCCCGCTTTACAGAGAATGTTTTTGAAACAGTGGAGGCGAACTTTCTGTGCCTGGGTTGCTGTTTTGAGTTACATGTGCAAGGAGTTTTATTTGCAAACGTTAAGAAAATGTGCCGGAAAAAAGATTTGGAAGGAAAACAAACACAAAATTAAAAACCAAAACTTATGATAACATATTACAGTCTTTATTTTCTCAGATTCCCTTGAATCAAAAATGTTAGGTATAATATTTTAGCAGATGTGGAGGTGCAAGGGACAGAGGTAGCAAGTTATTATTGTATATTTAGTGTATTTATTGAAGCACTAATACCAGAGCATAATTTCATTCTTAGTGCAAAACGCGCAAGATAATTAAAGGCAAAAAAAAAAAAAAAAGTTCAGTTTCACTTCAATCTTCACGTCGTACACTTTCAGCCTTGGATTCAAAGACATATATTTTAATTCCCAGTGTCTGGAAATGTTCGTTTATAATCGTCTAATTCTTGGCGTCAAGAGTCCCTCAGTTTTCCCATGGGCAGAAAGTATCCTTATGCCTTCGACGCAGACAGACAGGTACAACAAATGTTATACTTTTTCCCACCCAGCGAATAATCTGGTATTTAATCTATCCCCGCCTAGAGCACTTGGCAGTAGCAAAGGTGGTTTGCTATGGGAAATAAACCTTGACAGGAGCATATTGCCGAAAAAGAATAACTCTAAATCTATTTTTTTTCGGCTGCCTTTTGCTCGGAAAGATTCCCGTTTAAAAACCCTGGAATGGGCTCTAAAGCAAAAAAGAAAAAAGTGTTGTCCTCAATATTGAAATGTTCAAAAAATCCCCCATTGCTTCCAGAACAACTACAAGATTAGATATAGATATAGATACAGATATAGATATAGATATAGACATAGATATAGATATAGATATAGATATAGATATAGATATAGATATAGATATAGATATAGATATAGATATAAGTCTGAGAGAACGGGTGAGAATTTCGGCCTTTAGCCTATAAATTAAAGTTAATTTAAAAATATCTACGGCGTAAATAAAACCCCATTACTGGTGCATTTCAGCATTCTCCGTGGGCAACATTAGCAATAAAATCAAGACAGCGTTTAATACAAAAAAAAATATTGGCAGGCGCTAAAAGGCCGTTTGTCGCCATTCATAACATTTAGATGCGTTTCAATGCACTTTCATGAGGATTTGAAGAGATGTCCTTGAGCGTTCTCGGCCGGTAAAGGAGTCCGAAAAGCAGAAGGGGAGGGAACCAGGGGGCGGCTTTTCCGCGCGGGCAGAGGGAATGTGAGGCGGTAGGTGCCGGGACGGGCCCGCGCCCCGGCCGTGTCTGCAGGGGTCCGGCCGCGGGTGTTTTGGCCACGCCGTGAGCCTTTCCCTGCCCCCTGGGCCCCCTCCCCCTTGAATGCAGTTGATTCATGAACTAGGGTACGAATGCTAATATTCATTATGTCTATCCCTCTCCCTCCTCCCTTCGGCCTCCTTCCCGCCCCCACACCCCCAAAAAAAGATTTTTTTTCTCCAGTGAATAGCTTCAACATGGCGTACTGCAAGGCAGAAGCTTTGCCCGTTCCTAGATCTGAACTGTGATTAAACATCCCCAAAGAGAGCATCTCTCTTCCTCCCACTGCTTCCCCCTCCCTTCCCTCCCTTTAGCGTAAAGCGCCCTCTTCTACGTAGGAAAGGTCAAGTCCTACAACGCACAACCCACGGTCATTACTGTACTGTGACCCGGGGTGTACTGGGGAGGAACGGCCGGGTGTCTCGTGATCAAAAACATTGGGACTTTTTCTTTTTTTCCATTTCTCCTACTCGTGCTATGGGAATCCGTGGAACTAGACAGCATTTTAGCCTCCTGCAGTCACCTTATGTGCAAATCTCCATCGGAAATCCTAAGGGAGCAGGAGAGAAACAGGGCGGGGGGGGGGGGGGGGGGGGGGGGGGGGGGGGGGGGGGGGGGGGGGGGGGGGNGGAGAGAGAGAGAGAGAGAGAAGGGGGAAGAGAGAGAGAGGAAAAAATAAATAGCTATAATAGTAGTAGTTATAATAACAGCAATAGTCGTCATTAGCCTGTGATATCGCTGAATTTTGCCTGAAGCAGGCAGGAAGGACGATGTGCCCTAGTGGCTAGATTTCTCTCCATGTAAAGGCAAACAAACAACAACTAGAACAAAAAAATATCAACCCCCAAATCAACAGCAAACCAAGTCACTGAGAAATCGAGAAGAAATGTTTGATGGACCGTGTATATTTAATCTGTAAGAGAGGAAACCAAAAAATATGCAATCCATCCTCACTGATCTGGAGATCTACAGCCCAGCGCCGGATCCTAACTGTCAGTCTCCGTGGGGATATATTTTTGCGCAGGCGAGAGACTTCTGGATGTTGGGGTAAGATTTTCATGCTCTTCCTGGAAGCGGCTCAGTGTTTCTCCTCTCCCCCTGCTCGGTGGTGAACTAAGCAAACAAGGCAACAGCAAACACCCACCCGGTCCTCTCGCAAAAAGCCCCCTGCATGACTGGAGCAAAGCCACTCGGGAGGCCTTTGTGAAGAGTTTCCCAGGCCCTGCTCTCTCCCCCAGCCCACCC
>VYZT01046280.1:65301-91229 GCA_013400735.1 Pomatostomus ruficeps
AAAGAAAGAAAAAAAGAAAAAAGAAAAAAAATATTTTAGTACGAAGCAATCTTGGATGGGCTTCGTCTCCAGCTGGTGGCTGGTTTACATTTCAATATGTGAGGATTTGTAAATACCGTGCTGTATGAACACTTGATGGGAAAATAAAACCGAAAGAGAAAGAACAAGTAACACCCATATTTCCCCTGGTCCCATTCGGGATGTTTTGCTCAAATTGTCCCGGGCTCTGCAGTGTGGATCTATCATGCTTATGCACCCCGACTCCTGGAAGAAGTGATATTAGTATCAGTACTTGTTGAAAAGTCGGGAAAGGGAAACAAGCGGGACAGTGAGCGGGCTTCCACCCTGCATAGACAAGAGCAGCCATATTAGGCTTAGAGGAAGAGTTGGTTTTTTGCTTTACATATGAGAGAAGAGACAAAAAACGATCCTTACGAGCCGGCTGAGCTGTACATAGGTATACGATTGCGTCCTGAAGTGCAGCATGTACTTTAAAATCGTGTCATACAAATAGCTTCCTATAAATGTTATACAAGTACAGGTACCTTAATTATAATACAGTTCTGAGAGTCCATCAAAATATGAAGTTGGAGCTTTGAAGTCGTTGATTTGACAGTCCCGGTACAGCGATACTTCCTGTACCCGCCCCTAAAACAAGCATTGATGAAGAAATGTCTTTAGTTCGGTGGGTTTCACGATACGTGTATAAGGCTGTCCTATAAAGTTAGCAATGTTACAGTAAAATCTGATGTGTTTCTTGGCGAGTTGGGCAAAATAATTAAATAAAAAATTGAAATACCTTTATAAATCATTGTTAAAATTTAATGTGCATTAGAGAGAACCTTATATCCTATAAAATTCAATTTAGCTTAGAATCCCAGTCAATTACTTTGACGTGAATTTCTGTGGCATAGCGTAGATCTCGGCATCTCAGAAACAGTCTAGCTACGACAGGCTGGTCTCGGCGTTGAGGCATTTCACTTTCTGTAGCTTTCTGGGCGTAATCTAGAGGGCACATTATATATCTCATACTTCTTGTGCGTTGTTTATATCCTGAATTGGTAGGCAGAAAATGCTCGTTTGCCAGAGGCAAAGCGATAGGATTTTTTTTTTCCTCTCACTGAATATATTTCCTGGATTAACAAATCTAAGGTCAAGTTCAAGGCATCGATTCTAGCAATACTTTTAAATGTAAGTCAACATAGGAATGTTTTGGCGGACTTTTTATTTTTTTTTTTTCTTTTTTCTTTTCCCTTTTTTTTTTTTTTTAACTTTTTTTTAATGTATAGAGTAAAGCGGCACTACCGGTTGCGGATGAACTTTGCATGGGAACATCGTCTGGGATATGGCCGTCCGCAGGGATAAGTGTCGATTACTAGCACCTCACTTTCAAGAGATCACTGGGGATGTTCCCCTAAATCGCTCTGCCTAATTCTTTATAAAATACATTGACACGGAAGGGAACTAGTACCTGCTTAGTACAAACAGTGCTAACGACACGGAGCTTTGTGGGTCTAGGTGGGAGTCGGTAGAAACTGCCTGCTCTTCTGTACCGGCGGATTATAACCACGAAAATTTGCTTTCGCATCAGTTTAGAGCCCGCGCTGGCTCTAGACACCACTCTCCCTCAGACTAACTTTGCTAGAAGTCTCTTGCACCTGTATCTGGATAGACGGGAGAAAAAAATGAGTGACTGTGTGTATGTTTTCCTGCGCCGGGAAAGCCTCCGAGAGTGTTCAAGGGAGAAAAAGAGACATTTATAGAATCATCGTCAGTCAATCAATTTCTGATATACTAGTCGGTCTGAGAAAACATCTCCTTACATCCGTCTTATTGCCAAAGTCGCCATCATTCAGGAGCAGGCTCCGACCAGTAAACATAAACATTTTAGAGGGGTTCAGAGCCCCGGAACCCAGGAGCTCAGGGCTGGGGAACCGAGGGGTGAGGATATACGACACTGTGAGAGACACCCCGCGCGTTGGGAAGGCGCCGGGAGGCCGTCAGAACAACAAATCGTTTGTCTGCTAGAGAGCAAGAGAATAGCTGCTGAAAACATGAAGTTATCTATCTGGAAGTACCTTCCTCTCCTGACAAAACAGCCCGCAATATTTCGGCTTCTTGCAGCTATCAGACTCAGAGAGCCCTAGGATGGTCATCAGCGCAAAGGGATGCAAAATATCATGACTGATCGCCAACAACGGGTATATCTCTGTAGGTCTGTAGTCTTTTAATCCTAATATTCAGGCTAGACGGGAGGCTTGGTAAAAATAAAACCAATCACCCTCTTCATTTCAGCAACTTAAAAAGACACAGAGGGCGACGGAGGAAATGAAAGGATTTTGTTAATTGATATTAAAAATTAGTATAAAGTATTCTAGCCCAGATGTGTGCAGCCTTTTGAGGTGTTCAAGCCTCTGAAATAATGTAACATGTTAAAAAAAATAAATCAGAATTGCATAGACTTAAATCCTGTTTACATCTGCTCATTCTCTTTACACGTATTCTGCTGCTTCCTAGTAAAATCACAACCACACCACGTTTTGGACAATGAATAGCCTGCCCCATGTCACGGCACAGGGCTTCTAGCTCACCGATATATATACATACACAAATATATATAAATATCACCTATTATTTAAATTATTTAGCTAGTTATTATAGCATTTCATCTTATTGCAATCTTATGCAAATGTATTTAGTGGGGGAAAAAAAAGAAGACTCCTTTCCATAACAGACAAAATGGCAAACAGAAAAGAAACGTCTTTTAAAAACTTCTGAGCCCGAGATATTTAAAATCCAAATAATCAGCAGGTTTTTCTGAAGCTGCATTCCTGGCAAATTTTGCGACGAATTATCACCTTGTGCCCCTATTTGCATTGGTAATGGTGGGAAGACCCTGCGCTTTTCATTGGCAGCAACATTTAAAATTCCCTAATGCTACGTTTTTCTAATAAGCCTTTGTAGACTGTAATCAACCTTCAATTTTACAAAACATTGTCGTAATTCCTTAGATATTTTCTCCTGCTCGAGCTGTAATACCTCTCCACCCTCCCTGTGAGAGAGAAGCAGCAGAGATTGAAGCCAGCGATCCTGTAATATTTTAATTAGCTCCTCTTGACGCAAATTCCTTGTAGCACACGTTTCTCCTGTTAATTAGAGGCACCCACCCTACTGGCAAGGTAAATGGTCGGCTTCGAATATTTTTCAAGCAAAGCCCGGTACAAAAAGACAACAATTTAGACACAATAGAACTTGACCTTTTGGAGAAGCAGTAGTGAGTTAAACAGTTCCCTTTGCACGCCATCTGTGTATGCAAAAGCTAGACTATCGAGGCGTCCTAGTTCTGTTTATATTCCTGCAAAGAAGAGATGTAGCTTTTTCTCCTCCCTTTGTTTAGCTTAGCTATGGGTAACAGTCTCCCCACCTCTTGGCCACGCTTCTCCTTTGCAAAACCGTCCTGCAGCAGAGGTTCCAAATTCAGAGCGGTTTTACCCTCTCTAATCCGGTCGAAATACATGGGAAGGCGTAACGAATGCATTTTGCTTCTCCAAACGAAATGCCTGCCTTTGTTTATGTTGTTCTCAGTGAGGTTAGCGAGGGGAAGGCTCGGTTTTCCCCCTTCCTCAACGCGGAAGTCCCAATTACTGTATTAAAAGAGCAATTCAACATTAGACCAAATAATCAACATTGATAATTGTGCTGAACACAGCAACTTAACAGCAGGCTCCCTGCAATTACCCACACATTCCGGGACTTTAAGCGTACATTATCTCTTGTTTCACTTAACAGCAAATAAAGCAGAGAATAGCCTGTGCCTTGAGTGTCTACTCGCTCCCAGACGAGCTGTGCCCCCCTAGGCTTTCCCCATCACCCTTCCCGCTTGTTGTGCAGGCGGCGCCCGGAGGCACTTTGGGGTCCCCCTGCGTTACAAACCCGCTTGAAGAAACAAGCTGCTTGGTTTGGAGGGGTGGGGGAGAGATCTCGAGCTGTTCAAAAGCAGGCATCGGGGCTGCATGTGTGCATGCTGTGCAAGCGCATATATGCCCAGACACACGCACACCCACGCACACACACTCCTATTTCCAGTCGCCTTCTCGCTCTCCTTGCCTTAATTTCCCTTTGTTTCCCAGAGGCAGCCCCGACCTCTGGCACGGCGGAGCCTCGCACGGCGCCGCAGCCCCGGCTGCAGAGAGGAGCGGCAAAGAGCGCCATACAAACCTGTGCCAGCCCTGCTCCCCATTTCTAGCCCCAAGGTTTGAAATTTATTGAAATGCAAGAGGGCGGCTGCAGTGAGTCCGAGGAGGTGGCGTCCCGCGATTAAGTGTTGGGCAGTTCTGTCATGTCTGCTCTGACACAAGCTGAAGTTGACTGCCAAAGTGCTATAAAACCGCAGGTCAGTCTAGAACTGTTTTCGGTTCCCCTAGACGCGCCGTGTTCAATTATAGCCTTAAAAGCCCTAATACAAGTGCAAGAATTTGTTTGCCATCACATAGAGGCGGGGTGAGGCTCGGCAATGGTGGCGCCTTTGTTATCTCAAAGTCACTGAAATCCTTATACATGCCTTTTTGTTCGAAGGGAGGAGTGTCTGCGTGTGTGCAGGGTGTGGGGAAAGCATTTTCATCGACGGAATTGAACGGTGCGGATATAGAGGGGAAATAATCAATGTTCGGACACCAAAAGAGGGCTTCCGACCCCCCAGCCCGCTCCACCCACCACCGCCACCACGACCACCCCCCGGAAAAAAAACTAGGGGGAAAGTAAATGCTAGCAAAATTACAGAGTTAAGGAAAAAGCCAACCAGAGCTCTTGCATAGCCCTCCCCACCTCAAGTTAAAAAAAAAAAAAAAATAGAAAAAAGAAAAAAAAAAAAAGAGAGGGAGAGAGAGGGAGAGAGAAGGAAAGCCCCCAAACCTTTTTACAATCCCTAAACGACATTGCAGCCTTCTGCTAGCGGTTTTGACGACATGCAATCTCTTTCCATCCACTTTCTAGCAAATATGTCAAGCTGGAAGATTAATTCATTAATTTCAAGTTCAGCTCACAGACGTGCAGTTAGCATAAGAAGTTCTTGCAGCAAACCAAAATAAAGAGTTCATTAGAGGGATACGTCCAGAGCATTTGATTTGTGAACGGTAACCCTTGTAAAATAAGAAAAAGGCATATAAACATTAATGCTAATAAATTAGTTTACTCCACTACAAAGTAATTACTTGATAATATTGAATTTACAGCTTGAATTCAAACGCAATAGTTAGCTATAATGTAGGGGGAAATACATAATGAGAATATTTTCTCTCTGCACAACATGATTAGATTTGTTATTGAGTCGGTTACGATAAGCTAAGCAATAAATAAACAAATCGATGTTGACATTTAAATACCGAAGATCTCCAGAATTTACTAGAGAACTTTCTCCGGATATATAAATACTTCCACTGCACTGCAGAGGAAGAGGGGGAAAAATCCAAATATTATTTCCCTAACATTTTCGTTTCCCCTCCACTAGCCTCCCAAGTCCAGGGGGGCATGGATCTTGAACTACGTCTAATTTCCGAAGAGTACCGACTTCACAATAGCCTTTTGCTATTCTGTTTTTCTATTTTGATGAAATCCAGCCGGAACCCAAATATTTATTTTCTGAAATCGAGCATCAGAATAGCAAAAAATGTTTTTTCCGAGAGCTTAGGGATGTCCGTGCCTCAAAAGGTGCTGTATTCTTTGGCGTATTTCTCTGTTTTCTTTGGCTCTGCTCATTCGGTGGGGTGTGCATTTTTATTGGCAGAAAAGTACTTTTTAGTCTCTGCTCTGTACAATTCGCTTTCTATATCATCCCTTTCATGCAACAATAGTAAAAGTTTAACCAGGTTTTTAAAATAGGTCTCCCTGGGTCTCAGCCTTCAGAGACGATACAAAGCTAAAAGGAAAGTATCTCGGTACGACGAGTTTGTTCCTACGGGTTAACAGTATGTCAAATAATTTTAACTAGGCTTCTGGCAATTAAACTCGGAGTATTTGTCAAGCCGGGGTAGCCCAATATCCATTGGTTTTCCAAGCATTTAGCTGCAGCGTTGAGGCGGAGAGATCAGCAAACCGTCTTTAGCTCCGTGCTCTGCACTTTAAAGGGCTTGCTGGCTTTCTGGCGTTGCGAATGAAGGCAAGGGACGATTTGGAGGGGGTGAGGAGGGGCAACCTGCGTCCTGGGAACCCGACATTGTTAACTACCTCCAGGAAAGCTTGGCTGAAGCCGCGCGGGGTATTTGAGGTTAATATGTAAGTAAGGGAAGGAAGACACTAAGCGCTTCGGAAGTGAACATGAATGCAAGCATGTAATCTATTCACCATGAAAATCAGTAAAGACTTGACCCTGGCACATTCTTCCTAGTAAGGTTTCCAGAAAAAAACTGAAGGGTGAGGGCTTTTTTCTTTTTTAGGGGGGAGGAAGGAAACCCCAAACCGGGGAAAAAAAAAAAAAAAAAAAAAAAAAAAAAAAGAAAGAAAAAAAAAAGAAAAAAAAAAAAGACGGCATTTTCTTCAGGAGCGTTTCCTCCTGGGAAGCAGCTTTCCAGAAGAAAGCGTGCGTGCATCTCTACGGTGCCCTCCTCGGAGCCTGCCAGCGAGCCGCCGAACGCCCCAGCAAGCCCACAAACAAACAGAAAGGTCTCACCTAACCCTGGGGGGAATTGATAAGCCTCTCTGCTCCAGAGCCAGAGGGTGCCAGGGACCGGGCGGCTAAGTCTGGGGCAGTGGCAGGGCGGCTGTGTGTCCCCCAGGGCTCCCCCCCGGCCAACCTGCGCTCGGCTCGCCCCTGGGCGCTGGCGACGAGCTGTTGCTTTCCCCCGCGACGGCCACAAAGGGAGCGGGGCCCGGGCCCGCCGCTCGTCAATGTCAACGTCGGGCCACGTGACCGCACCTCCCTGCCGCCGCCGGGAGAGCTCTCCACGTCAGCCTACGTCTCCCCATCTCTTACTTCACGGATCCGCTTCAAAGGGGCAGCTGCGTTAGAGAATCATGTTAAGCTCAGCTAATGCGGAGAAGCCGAGGTAGCCCTAATGATGGATTTTGATGAGCGTGTTCCTTGTTCCTCTAACATGTATTTGCCAAGTTGTACTTACTACGTCTCGGGTCCTGATTTTTCCAGCCTCCCTTCTTTTTTGCCCCAAACCCCGTCGTCTCGCCCTATGACATACTCCTACTCCTCCAACCTACCCCAGGTCCAACCTGTGAGAGAAGTTACCTTCAGGGAATATGCCATTGATCCCTCCAGTAAATGGCACCCCAGGAACAATCTGCCCCACTGCTACTCCGCAGAGGAGATCATGCACAGAGACTGCCTGCCTGCCACCAACACTGCTAGCATGGGCGAGATGTTCGGCAAAAACACAGCTAACGTCTACCACCCCAGCACCAACGTCTCCTCCAATTTCTATAGCACGGTGGGCAGGAACGGGGTCCTGCCCCAGGCTTTCGACCAATTTTTCGAGACGGCTTATGGCACGGCGGAAAACCTGGCCTCGGCGGACTACCCGGTAGACAAGAGTGGCGAGAAGGCGCCCGCGGCCGCCGGGGCGGTGGCGGCGGCAACTTCAAGTTCGGAGGGCGGCTGCGGCAGGGCGGCGGCGACGGCGGCGGAGAAGGAGAGGCGGAGGCGGCCGGAGAGCAGCAGCAGCCCCGAGTCATCTTCCGGCAACAATGAGGAGAAATCCGGCAGTTCCAGTACGTATAAAGGCAGCGCCGGAGCGCTTTTAGGAAAGGCAGCTTGAAATCTAGCGCACCGCCGCTGTTAAATTTTTATATGCTGTTTTATAAGCATATAAGGTTTATGAAGGGCCTTTAGATTTCCCCCAACAAAACTTTGTTATAAAAGGCGAGATCACGTGTTTAGTGCTGAAATTGGCCGTGAAATACCCACCGGGCAATGGATGCCTAAAAAAAATTTTTTTTTCTTTTTCCTTCTCCTTTTTTCTCTTTTCTGCCTTTTTTTTTTGGTTTTAAATAATAATAATAAAAATAGATCCGTGGTCAGCTCTTGAAAATATAATAACGTTAGTTCTGTGCCTGTAAATTCGGCAAAAAAGGGAGATCCTGACTCCTTTGATATCAATGTAATCCAGTGATTTTATAAAAGCCATGTGTTGCACCAGAAGTCTAGTTAGGAGCTGAATTCAAAGCCTTCGCCGTTTTAACGATTGCACTAGAATAGCATTTAACAGATAAAGTAGCCGCCTGAACTGTAGCAATATATTAAAAGAAGCAAATTAACCTAAAGCTGGCCTTTTTGTCCAAAGGAAGCCATTTTACTAAGGCACTGTGGCAATTACGTGTTGCCTTCTGTCCAACAGTTTGTTACTTACAATTGTTATTCAATCTGTCAAAGTCTGATTTTTTTATGTGGGCTTTTTAAAAGGCAAAGCTAGTATACGGCCGGGGGAAAAAAATACCTCGACAATGAACTGTACCAGAAAAGGAAGTTTTTAAAGGGATAGCAGCTACGTTTAGTGTAAAGAGCTCCTGAACCTTGAAACCTTTTATATTCTGCTTAATGAACTTTAAAACCGTAATGGCTAATCGAGAGGAGAATACCTCGATGCGGTGGAGAGCGTGCTTGAAAATAGCCGGCTGGGGGAGAAGGGGACGCCTCAGCCTTGGGCTCAGGGGCTTTTCCTCTGATCGGGACGTGGAGACGGGATTAGGCCAGGGAAGGAAGGCGAGATCCGAGCGGGTACGGGCTCGGGGAGGGCTGGGCGCGGGCCCCCCCGCCCGCAGCAGCGCTGCCCGCTGCAGGCAGCCAGGTGATGGCTGCTCCCTGGGCAGCTCCGCGTGCGCGGTGGCGCCCGGCCGAGCAGCCTACAAAGGCTTTCCTCCGGCTCGTGAAATCCACAAGAACCCCCCGCCACCACTCTTTCCTGCAGCTGCCCTCCCCGCGGAGGAAGCGAGGCCGGATCCCCGCGTCTCGGCGGGGGTTTAGCCCTGCACGCTGCCCGGGGCCGCGGCGCTGCAGGAGCCGGGGTGTGCTGGCGAGTCCCGGACCCGGCCGCACGCACCCGCCAAGGCGAAGGGCTGACGCCAAGCCCCGGACCTACCAACGCCGACCCCGGCGAGGGCAAAACGCGTCTTTTCCACGTTAACGTGTTTTGCCCGAGTGTCCCCCCATCCCTGCTCAGCCCTCGCCGCCGGTCACCACCGGGTCTCAAATGTTTCTGCCTTTTTTCAATCCACAGGTGGACAACGTACGCGTAAAAAGAGATGCCCATACACGAAATACCAGATTAGAGAGTTAGAAAGGGAATTCTTCTTCAGTGTCTACATAAACAAAGAGAAACGCCTCCAGCTCTCCCGAATGCTCAATCTGACCGACCGTCAAGTCAAAATATGGTTTCAGAACAGAAGAATGAAAGAAAAAAAAATTAACAGGGACCGATTACAATATTACTCAGCTAATCCACTACTTTAAAACTCATAGCGTTTTTCAAGACGAGATTAAATTCAGATTTCGCCCTTGACAAGGTCAAGCCACGGGGTTATGTGGAGGAAGGAGGTGTATATCTGACGGACTAGAAGAATCTAAGGTTTTACACGCGTGTAAACCTGCTCTGGAACCGCGATGATGATTTTTTTTATATATATATTTACATATCAACTGGAATCGATTTGATTTTGACACACATGGGATCCATTTCTAGACGTGTACGTCACCTCTGAGTGCAAAATCCATACCTCTTACCTTTCCAGGCACTGCGGCTCACCCTGCCACCGCTTTCGGTAGGCACAGGCGGGGACGGTCCTCCTCCATCCCTGAACTCGCCCACCCTCGGCTCTTTCTCGCCCCTGTGCTGCTGTGGAACATCTGTCTGGAGATTGCCAGGTCGGGCTCACCCAACCAGGACCACTGCAGGATATAAACTCTGAGAAATAATCCTTTGTTCTTCCTTAGAAAAATATCTGGGTTAGAGGCAGTGTTCCATTGCTCATGGGTTTGAAATAAGAATTGAAGGACAGACAAACACACACAGATAATTAAAGGAATTAAAGGAAAGGGGATGTCATGTCTACACCTTCCTGGGGCCAACCGCGAGTAGTTGTAATATGGATGTAGTGATGGTTATAATAGTGTTTCCTTTCGGGATATGGGGAGGGATGGGAGCAAGGGAAAAAAGACCTAAATGAAAGACTTAATTATTTACTTTTAAAAATCAGGTATAAATTCGCCATATATCGTAAAGAAACAATCACTAAAAATAAAATTAGAGAAATTTAATTAGCTCTTTTTTTATTTATGAAGACAGAATACACATTGTCATCTTTTTGGAGACAAATCATATAAAAATACTAAAAATAAATCGGGAAGAAAGTGTGAATTTCAGCATTCTAAGAGAAACAACTCCATAAAGGAAACTACACTTCTGGCTTCTGGCTCACAAACTTTCTTCAGGAAATACCTGTGGAGAACGACAGTTTAGCAAATACCACACAACACTTAATTGAAACTTGGAGTTGTGCAATGCACTAAGATTGGATCATTAAAATAGCTCGATTACATGTTCGTTTAAAGGTGACTAGTGAGGAGTTTAAACAGAAGCCAAACAATGTAAATATGGTAATTTTGTTGTTGTCTACTTTAAATGTCATGAGCTCTACTTTGTCGCCCAGCCGACGTATGCAAAGAATGGAGAGTTGTTTGGACTTATTTTAAATATCTATAAATATATATATTTCCCTGCAGGAACCAAAGCGTGAAAAAATGCAATTAAAAAAAAAAAAAGAGAAAAAAAGGAAAATATTTAAAATTCTTTATCAGTTTACAAAGGATACGGTGTTCTATCATTGAAGTAATTTGCTGTCGAGAATATCTGAATGTATATTTCATAAAGGAACGGTGTTTTACAAGACTTGTAAATAATAAAAAAAAGAACCCATGACCCATTTTGTTCAAATGCCTTTTTTTTCTTCCCCCTGGTTGGTTTTTTTTGTTGGTGGTTTTTTTTTTTTGTTGTTCCTTTGGGGCTAAAGGGTGTGGGATTTCTTTACACGTGCAACAAAGTGGTGATAAGAATGTTTCTGATTAATAAATTTTACCAAATGGATGTGGTTTCTTTGTCACAATTCACAAAATGCAATATCTTTATATGACATCACTGTTTTCAATATGTATCATCTATATGTATATACAGTTTTCTTTTAATATGCGAAAGTATTTGGTTGCATGTATACAGTGGAACAGCGCACAAGGAAAATAAAAAAATATGGAAACTTTATATTTTTACTCTGGTATTACATTACTCCATGTTCTTTTATCCGATGTAACTCTGGGACCTGAAATTCCTCATGACCTTGTTCGGTCATTTGGGGCAAATTACTCTTCTTTTGTGAACTTCGTTGTTAAATCTTCTACTCTGGAGTTAACAAGTGAACCTAGGCTTGTTCGGGCATAGTTTCAGCGGGTCACAGGAAAAGGAAAATTAAGTGTGCTCATAGCTCGCTATGTGTTAGGCCTTCTCTTTATTCTGCCAACGCCAGCGGGGCAGGGTCTTGTGCTGGAGGGTTGGATGTGCCATTGCTGTTTTCTCTCTGCCACATATGTCCAGGAGTAATGCTTGTCAGTAGCATTTGGGACACATTTTATAAGCTGGCACCAAAGGGAATGCTCAAGCCAGTTGATGGATGTGGCCAGAATCTGAGAGCCCTAAGAAAATTGTTGTCTTTGGGGAAAAAAATCTTCATGGCAGTGTGGTGGAAATGGACTGTTTGAAATTGTCCTTGATCTCCAAGGCAGGGAGGGGGTGGACTGAGGCAGACGGGGGGGGAGGAGGGCTGGAGGGAGAAAGTTGGAGGGAGCAGGGGGGAGAAAACCCAAACTCCAAACAATAGCTGAGATAGGAATGTGTTTTGAGGAGAGTGTTTCAATCTTTAATGTTGACCCTAACCCTAATCAGGAGAAGAAAGTGGATTCTGTTTTTGCATTGTTTGCTGGCTTTGAACTTCTGTATTGCTTGGACATCACCCATAACCTTGAGGTGAAGGACTTACTGACTCTGGGCCTTTGTTGACCACTGCTACCCAGCCAGACAACGTTTACCCTAAGGGAATGTTGAAAAGTGAGGGGGAAAAGAGGGGACTTTGTTTGTTTGTTTGCTTGTCTAGTATGCACGGGGAAATGCCAGTTGAAAGGAGACAGACACATAGATGGATGGACAGTGAGAGAGGGATAGAGGGACGGATAGAGTTGAATGGCAATGAAAGTTAAGCCTGAAAGCTTCCTTTCCTGGTTAAAAATTAACTGGTATTCAGAGCCAATCCCAGAGACAGTAAAAACATGGAGTTTCTGTGGTCGGGGTTTGGATTTCCTAGCCCAATAAAATCGCATCCTCTGTGTTGCTGTGACATTGCGGCCATAAAAACTGTCCGTGACTTGTCCGCTCGCCTCTACCAAATGCATCCCTATAAAGGCAGCGGAGGTTCGCCCAGAGGTTTTTACACCGGGAGGTGAGCGACCATTGCTCTCCGCCGCCGCCGTCTGTCCGCCCGCCCGCCTGCCCTCCCACCGTCCTGCCGCGGGGCCCCGGCGGGCGGGCAGACGGACGGACGGACGTCGGCCGCGGTTTAGGGGCTGCTTTGCCACAAGATGGCGATCTTCAGATCAATGTCAAAGCCGCCCGGGGCAAGGGGAAGCAGCCCTGCAAGGAAAAAAAAAAAAAGGAAAATCTTGGCCTTTGTTCACTTTGCATCCCTGGAGCCACACGGGTAATTATTGCACTTACCGGGCTCCGCTGTACAAAAAGCCGCTCGGGATGCCGGGGGAGGGGGGAGACGCTGGGACTTCTCAGTGGAGTTAAAGCCTTTGGGCTTTGGGTTAGGAAATGCGCGAAGGTAAGTGTTTTATACATCTACCCGGCAAAGAGAACGGCGAGGAGTGTGCGGGGACTGGAATGCTGCCCTGTGGTCTGGGGTGGCCCTTGCCCCGACCGCTGAGCACCGCGGAAAAGAACTGTAGGGAGGGGAAGGGATGCAAGAAGCTGGTGATTAGGATGTGAAATAATATAGAAGGGACTTTCTAAGTCGCAGTTGACCTTTTATTTTCTCTTCGTTTTGGCCAGCCGCGTGGAAAATCTACGTTATCTGGAAATATTTTTTCAGAGTAACTTGTAGCTTTCTTCCACTTATAAAAAAATTTTAAAAGTGTAGCATTGGAAATATTATGAAACTTGACATTTATGTGTGGAACAGTAGGTGTCTTCAATCAAATAGATCTATGGCAACGCAGTCTGCAAATGACAGACAATTCTGACGATCTTATTAGTCTTGAACTATAGTTTAGTTAGGGTCGCTTGGTAACTTTAAAGAGTAGTCTGCTTCCTTGCAGCTGGACACAGATTGTGGTAAACAACTTTTGACATACTTACGCTAAAAACTGTTCATGAGACTGCATATTAAGTCAATGTTCTTGCAAGACCAGATTTAGATTTAGATTTCCTTCTTTCGTTCTTTCTTACTCAGCATATGTGCTGTAAACAAACGATAGTCATTGATTCTCGTGTGCTCAGGGCTGCTCTGGATTGTAGCTTTGAAACTCTATCCTCTCTACGAGTATACCTAACTCCAGGTTACTTTTCATGCCCATAAAATTTTCACATGTTTTTCTTATGTCTCCATTTGAGAAGGGCGGGATGGAAGGTGGTATTATATGGAGGAGATACTGGTTTGGCTACATATTTTAATACACGTGCTCCTTAAGACAGAGTTTTAAATATCTGTTTGGAAAAATGAAAAGTATAATTTTTTCCTTTCTCTTCTATGTATATAATGCCAGTTGCCTGTAGTATTTTTTTAACTGTGCTTCCAGGGAACTGTTGCAAGTGTAGTTAAAAGCACACGCTCAGTCGACAGAGAGCAGTTTTCAGATGATTATCGGAACCTATCGATTTCATCAAAGATGCTCCATTAAAAGCTCGGGGATGTTGATCCCTTTTGACTTCCCTCAGCAATGCCAGGACGTGAGAAGCCACGTGAGAAGCAGGGAGATTTGAGGGTCCCTTTACAACATTTCATTTTACACCAGTCAAGTTAAACTCCGCATATTTGATCAAATATTTATTTTTTCCCTTGTTGTTTCCCTGTCCCATTCAATACTTGGCTGAATAAATCAAAGGGACCCCAGCAGCAGTTAAAGCGCCCTCTGGTTACGAATTGTTTACTGACGGCCGCGGTCATAGGATAATATTTTAAAAAAACAAGCTTGTTTCTTACAATAACTGTTTATTATTTCACATTATTTGGGTTTGCATGTTTTGGAGGAAAGAGGGGAAGCCAACTCAGTGTCTACACTGTGTTTAATTAATCGTGTACTCAACTTCAGCTCACATACCACATCCAAACCCTTGGGAGGCTTTTTCATAAGCTCATTGGGTTTGTGTTTTGTTTTGTTTCCTCTTTTTTTTTTTTTTTTTTTTTTTTTTTTTTTTTTTTTTTGGGTCACAATTTTTTTTTTTAATGCTCACAAAGCGNTCACAATCTTTTCATTAAATGCTCCGAAATCGAAACTTCAGGCCAACGTGTGTGTCTGAGAGCCAAGCTAACCCCCATCCCCCCCCCCCAAAAAAATTGTATATATATCCAGATATTCTTTAAAGGGAAGACAGCTACAAGAAGGGAGGAAGGCTACAGTTTCAAATGCTAAATAGAGCTGTGCGGCCCATCACTCGCAACAGAAGGGGTACACTTAAAAGACAGACTTGGGTGTGCGATATTTTCCCCGCGCATATATAACCTGATACCGTTGTTGCTTCTGCATGGTGTTTGGGGCTCTCCGGACAATAGAAAGCCCTGTTGTTCTCTTCAGTGCCGGAAAATGACGAGGAAATAAAGCCCTATTTTGTCCTGCCGCACACTAGAATTTGAAGCTCTTCGGAATTACTTGCAAAATATGTTCCTAATCCAAATGAGTAAAACGATACATGTATAATATAAAACACAGTTAGGAGAGCAAGCCGCTGGATGGCAGGAATAAAATTAAATCGCAGCCTAATTTTTAACAAGATAATCCGCCAAAACAAGCCAACCTCCCCAGCAGCACCACCAGCCTGAAAGAATTTCTAGTAAAGATAAAATTTGTCACCTAACTTGGCACAGACGCAGTTCCTAAACCTCCTGTCTGAAATCCGCCTTCTTTGGAGCAAATCCAGAAAAAAAAAGGGGGGGGGGGGGGGGGGAAGAGGAATCTGGCACACACACACGTTCCAGGCAACTGACAGTTCCAATATTAAATAACTATAGTTTGATCGTATTAATTTTTGGAGCTGTATAAAATGTAGTCCACGGCTGTATTCTCAGATAGGCGGCGCATGCACTCCGGCACAGACTGGAAGGCCGTTTACGTTTTCATAAATTGCAGCTTGCCCGTGTCTACAAATAAAAGCATATTTTAATTAGCTCGCAAAATGCGTCTCTGGATTAACAGCGCTGATCTTTTGGGTTATACGGGCCAATAATAAAAAGATAAATCACGGTTTAACACGATACGTTTTGAGATTTCCAGTCAGAGTTTGCTTAGGCTGAGCTGTCGGGTTTTATTTATTCCCTTTTTGTTTTTAATTTTAGTTCAACCAATAAAACGGCTTAACGACGCTATTAATGCATCTATTATATTTTTCTTAGATCAATAAAATTTTATTTTGATAGTATTGTCTGTGTACGCCATGAATTTAGATTCTCCACGAAAGCACCTTCTCGCCCCCTTTGATATTTATCAGAATTTTATTTGCTCGGTTTTATAGACCCTCGGATAGCTTTACTTACAGAAGAAGAATTAAAAAGAAAGTAATTCTCGTCCCCTGGCGTCCACAATATTCTTTAAAATTTCTTTTAAATAGGGGTTAAGTTCCAAGGGACACATTGTTAAGCACTGGTAATGCAGTAGCTACACTCAGCGTATGCCAAATTAGCCCAGTTTAGTCAGAATTGACCATTATCTTTTATAGTTACGAATCAAGTGAACATTATTAGTTTTACTTCACTGGGTTTGATGATGCTGGTTACTATTTGCCTTGGCCTTGTTAGCGATTAAAGAAAGCAGAGATAATGCAACGCCGAGCTGAGTTCATGATCTAGACGGAGTCGGTGCCTTGACCATCAAACCGGCACCGTTTACTGCGGTCAACAAAAAACCCCACGGCAGCTCCCGCAGGACCTGACACGGGGGTGGGGTAGCCCACTGCTGCAAAACCTAAACGGGGAGGCTAAGGAAAACCTTCAAAAATTCTCACCGGCCTCTGTGCCTTTTGTCTGATTCCCCTGCATTAGATCGCACAGGGAAGAGAAGCCAACTCGTGCCTCTTCGATGCACTTCCAGTCATTTTATTCCAGCTGACGAGAATTGCAACGTACTTTTTATAGTACTTTCCTTCACTTTAATCCAATTTTTTAAAGGGAGCTGCTTATTTTAAAAACAGCTTTGGAAGGATTTCAAGCGTTTCTCCTCGGTTCCGTATGGCTTTTAGATTTGCAATCCGTTTCTATTTAATTTGGCAAATGCAAAATAAACATACCGCAAGAGCGGACTTCCCCGGAGTAATTTTTATACCTGACTTGTGTAGAGAAATGTATTTGGAAGGCGGCGCTGGAGCTCATGTTTCTTTTTATTTAGATCTGTATTTATTAAGCTAAGCCTATTGATAATAGCCTTCCTGTATACCAGCCAATAAACCAGTTCCTTATGTGGTATTAATTTTGCTAGTAATGATATGGCCCTCATAGGAATCTGATAAGCGTTCGTCCATCGCACATTAACACATCCGAAATTAGTCTGGTTGGGAGAATACAAACAATGTTACAGGAAGAAATGCGGGAAGGAAAAAAACCTCGAAAGGTTTCTATAGGCTGGGAGATCCACCCCTGTCACCGCATTCCACGGGCCGGTCAGAAGGAAACCGCACTCTGATGCTCGCCCCACCACGCTGGAAAAAATCAGGTGCCTTTCCGCAGAGATTTTATGGGTGTTTCAAAGTTGTAGCATCCCCTGCCTGCCCTGGTGCTTCCCGGGGGCGCGGAGGGAGGCTGGGGAGGGCCCCGCGGGAAGGGACACTGCCCTCCTGCCGCAAGGAGTGATTCCTCTAGGGAAATGTCACGCTGTGGAAAAAAACCTTTTCCCCGTGGCAGACAATCACTGCCGGACAAGACCACGTGGGGCTTGACAGATCCGTGGGGCGAGGGGGAAAAAGTGCTCCCTGGGGGCGTTGAAGGCCGACGGTAGGGCCCGGGGAATTCGGGGCTCCGCGCCCGCCCCGGCACCACCCCTCCCGGCAGGCAGCGGCCCCATCACCGCCGCCAGTGCCCCCCCGGACACGGCAGCCGGGTGCCCGGCAGCGGCTCTCATCCCGGGCGGTGATGACGCCCGCTCGGCAGCCACTCTCACCCGCCCGGCCTGCTGGAAGCGGAAAGCGGCCGACGGCTGCTTCTCCAGGCGGCGTGCGGGAGAGAGGAGCGAGTGATGCTCCTCAGGGATGGGCAGCGAGAACTGGGCAGCCTCACGCTCCCCTTGAACTAAAGCGCCCTTAGATCCGCGGGCCAGGCAGTGAGGCGACTTCAAAATGGCATAAACGAGAGATGATGGAAGTGAAAGCAGGTCATCATTAAGCATTTCATTACGAAATCTATCTGTCTCTCTGTCTGCGTCCCTGCCTGTCTGCTATCTGTCTGCTACCTCCGCCGCAATTACATATTGACTGGACTGGGCTGTCTAGTATCTCGGTATTTATCTAGCTACTCTTAGTTCTATTATTTAGTACACTGCTTAACGGGAGACGATGTTTTTGAAGAGGCGAAAAGTGAAAAGACCCAAATGGAGCGGGAGGGAAGTGAGATATAAAAATGATCGTCCAAATATAAACACATCAATAAACACGGTCTGCAGCATCCTGCGAGGATCCATTTGAACTGCTCGCGTCTGGATTCTTTCTGTGACATATGTCTGGCTTTATATTTTAAATGGTAATCAGACCTCAGGAAGAATCCAGCGTTAACTAAAGCATTAGAAGCTGCAACCGCACAATCAATCCTCCCAGAGTGGCACTGCTCCCTAAGAGATTCCTCAGCGCAGCGGCGAGCATTTTATCTCCAGGAAAATTAAGCCCAGCCTGGCGTCGTGGCGGTGATGTTAGGCTGGAAGCAGCCCCCTTCCTCGGTAGTTTAACGCGGGAGGCACCAGGCCCCTTTACGGTTTCCAATGATCCGTGATAAACAATAACACGTCTTTTATTTCTTAAAAAAATGAGACAATCAAATAAAATGAGCAAAGGCTGAGCATAAAACACCGGGCGAGCCGTGGCTTTATTAATTTCGTGTGACACATAGGCTGTGCAGGGAGGTGAGCAGGAATTGCTGCTGGAAAGCCCAACCACGGGGAGAGAGGAGCGATAGTAAAAGCTTCATCTGGACACCGCTTCAGCCTAGGTATAATAAACATCAGGACCGCCGGGCTATTTTATAGCGGTGCGTGTGATAAGAGGGGAGCAAAACTTGGAGCCAGCACCAGCACAGCCCTCTCCTTCCCTTTCCCCTTCCCGGGAGCGCGGCTCCCGCCTGGGCACAGGGGCTCGCCCATGTGGTCGAAGCGCGCACGCCTGTGTGTATGGAAATCCATATTACACATTAATATACATCTATCTTCGAAATTCAGAGGTCGACCTGAGAGCAGCTCTGTGCATACGAAACCAGACGGGGAGGGGTTGCTGGGGAGGCCCGAGCTTCCATTGGCTGCAGGCGCCTGCCGTGTTGCGGGGGTATCTCTCATCATATTCAGCATGTTTTGCACAAGAAATGTCAGCCAGAAAGGGCTATCTGCTCCCTTCGCCAAATTATTCCACAACAATGTCATGCTCCGAGAGCCCGGCTGCAAACTCTTTTTTGGTAGACTCCCTGATCAGCTCGGGCAGAGGGGAAGCGGCGGGAGCAGGAGGCGGAGGCGGAGGCGGAGGCGGCTACTATCCTAACAGTGGTATCTACCTGCCACAGGCGTCCGATCTGTCCTACGGGCTGCAAAGCTGCGGACTTTTCCCCGTTCTGAGCAAACGCAATGAAGGTACTTCTCAAAGCATGGTCCCCAGCTCGCACTCCTACGTGTCAGGGATGGAAGTGTGGCTAGATCCCCCCCGGTCCTGTCGCATGGAAGAGCCGGAGAGCCAGCAGGCCACCTCGTGCTCCTTCGCTCCAAGCATTAAGGAGGAGAGCTCCTACTGCCTCTATGACTCAGAGAAATGCCCCAAGGGCTCGGCCGCCACAGACCTCGCTCCCTTCCCCCGACTGAGTGCCGAGGTCAGCCCATCTAGCAGCGGCGGCGGGGTCCCCGTCCCGGGCTACTTCCGCCTCTCCCAGGCTTATGGCACTTCCAAGAACTACGGCGCGGGGCCAGCCGGGGCTGCCCCTTTCCCTCCGCAGCCCCCCGGCCGCTTCCAGACGCCTCCATCTTTGCCTCCCGTCCCGGACGCCGGGAGGAAGGACGCTGAGGAACGCTCCCCAAGCCCCCTGGCGTGTGTCTCCCAGAGGGAGGACGAGACTCAGGCTTCGTCTTCCACCGCAGAGGAGCTCTCTCCAGCTCCGTCAGAGAGCAGCAAAGCTTCTCCCGAGAAAGAGCCTGTAGGTAAGCGAATGATGATGGTGGTGATGTTAGTGAAAGTTAAAGAGAAAGGGGGGGGGGGGGGGGGGGGGGGGAAAGGGAAACAGAAAAAAATAGTCGTTGAGGATCATAGCGGCATTGAGATGCGAAAGGAGGATCCCAGCTGCCCCGCGGGGCTGCCAAGAAGCGCTGCTCAGACTGACCTTCTGAACTTTGTAATATTCGGGCATGGGGTTGCCGTAAAAATTAATGTCCATCCTATAGTTTAAAATCCTTAGAGCCTCCGCTATGGGCAACTTTAGCCTACATGCCGCTTAAACATAAAGAAAAACAAGATCAATCTCTCCCCCGTGATGTGAAGGTGCCTACCAGATAACAGAGATGTTTGTTAAGCATCCAAAATAAGCAATAGGCAGTGCCAATAAATAAACCTATTAACGCGGTAAGTTATATTTTACGATCCAGAATGCTTTTCGGAATAACAGCCGCGCTGAAATGTGCCATCTATGAGCTGCTATCAAATTAGACTGATGAATGCACGGCAAATATCCTTCAGCATAGATAACAGAGCTGTTATTTATATATTTCCTTAATTATTTCCCTTTCGGGTCCCCATGGCAAAAAATAACTTCGTTTCCCTGGACGGCAGACTTTCCAGGAGCTTCTCTCCATCCTCATTTTAGACACCTTGTTATTCCTTTCCAACGGCGACCCGTTGGAAAATAGTATTTAAAAAAAAGCAAAAAAAAAAAACCGGTTCAGTGAAAAACTACTAGAGACCCAACCTCAAACCACTAACCGCTCTGAGCCATCAAGGGATTGGTGTTACCTCTTTCCCAGCCAGTCCCACTGATAGAAATCACCTCGAAACCTTTTTATTATTATTATGATTGTATTTTTTCTTCCCTGAAATGGTTGGAAAAGAGAAGGCCATGGCGAAACTCTCCGGAAAGGCAGGGGCTGAAGGCAGGGAGGCTCCGGCTCCCCAGCTCACCTTGTTTTCCACCTCCGTAGCTCACTTGCAAAGTCTGGATCCGGAGGCTTTGTTTTTTTGGAAGCAGGTGCCTGGGGGGAAGGAAATAAGACTGCAGGCCCTTCACCAACTGCCCCCAGTACCAGAGGGCTCGGAATGGCCGACAGGGAGAGAGTAGGAGCTCGTTTTGGAGGGTTGGAGATGAACTATGGTCTGGGGCACGCTGCCCGCCAGAAGCTGTCCGGAGGTTTTGGAACAGTGGCAGTTCTTACCCGGATGTATCAAAAACCTTTGAGAAACCGTTTGGAAGCTCTCGGTTCCCTCAAGGATGCCCCACATTCCAACTCTCCGCAGCTGGCGGAGTGAGCCCACCACAGACACAGACACAGACACATGCACAGATGCTCCTTCCACCCTCTGCCCCATAGCTCTTTGCCTCCTACCCGATGGTAACGTCCATTTTTTACTTTCTCAAAACTAGGCAATTCAAAAGGAGAAAATGCAGCAAACTGGCTCACGGCAAAAAGTGGCAGAAAGAAAAGATGCCCCTATACCAAGCATCAAACTCTCGAGCTGGAAAAGGAGTTTCTATTCAATATGTACCTGACTCGTGAGCGTCGCCTAGAGATCAGCCGCACAGTCCACCTCACAGACAGACAAGTTAAAATCTGGTTTCAGAACCGCAGAATGAAACTGAAGAAAATGAACAGAGAGAATAGGATTCGGGAGCTCACAGCCAACTTTAATTTCTCTTGATGAACCTATAAACACATCTTTATGGTTTAAAGAGCCAGTATCATTTTCCTAGGCTGTATTCAACCGCACCTGTATGGATTAACGATTTTAGGCGCTCTCAATATGTCCTTAACCTCTCAAGAGCTACTTTGGGGGGTGGGCGGACTAAAGTCACGCTAAAGCACAAAATGCCGTGTGTGAACTTCCCGTCTTCCTTCAGCCCTTCCCGGGGCCAATTTGTTCATCTAAGCTTTGAAACACAGAAATACCATTTCAGGAGCTGCAAATATGTTTCCCCCTATCTCTCTCTCTGAAAAGCAAACAATCTTGGTTAAAGGTGCATTCTTTTAAAATATAAGTGCTGTAACTTGGACTGTACGTAGCTGCACAATGAAGAATTTAAGCCTTGTCATATTTCTATATATTGGGAGCTTTCCCCTTCTCTGTTTGCCTTTTCTCCCCTTCCTCCTTTTTTCCTTCGAAAAGCAGGACTTAAAATAATGAAATGCAGGCATCTTTTAAAAGGGTTTAACGGGAACGGGTGTTAGGAGCGATTTTTTCTTTTTTTTACACTTTACCTTAGAAGTCAATATTACAGCTTTAAAATTGGCCAGGAAAATGAAATATCTTCTCTTTAAAGGTATAAAAGAGTTCGTTTTATTCATGGACTAAATTATTACACTTACCTCTCAATTTCTCTCGCTGGTTGTAGATATTTACTTAATGTAGTTTTGCTTAAATATGTGAATTTGGTGATTTCCTTTTGTGTCTATATATAACGTTACCATTGGTAACGCATGACAAGCACACAGAAATTCCCCCTTGAAAAGAAAATAGTCACTTTTTTCCTCACTAATTTCACTGAAAAGTAGATATCCTGAACATCAGATGGACTTTCTGAGCCAGAGTCAGAGATTGCGAGGGAGAATATGTTCATCTTCCTTTATACTGTGAAGTTACAAGCATTAAAGGGTCAAACATATAGGTGAAAAAATGTAAAAATATTAAAAAAAAAAAGGGGAAAAAGCTATAAATACAGATATGGATAAATGTCTATTATTATTAAAATGCCGATACTGTTTTAAGCAAATGCATTCTATCGTTATTATAAATGTTAGTTCTAGCTATATCTAGTTCTTACCTTAAATCGGAATAAATTAATATTGTAATGCTGCTGTGCGTGAAAAAGACGATGTTTATGTTCTCATAGAAGAATAAAAAAACGGTGGAATGAATCCTTTTAATTTTACCTCTTTTTGTGACTGTTTATCCTCAGGTTCTACTTTATGTCTTCGAGAACTTTTACAACAGGAATAGTTGCCTAAACCCCCTGCAATTACTTTAGGAATCTATTTAAATATTACCTAGACGGTCGTAATTTGTCTGGGCCATATAGCGATGGTGCTCTAAGGTTTGTCGGCTTTTGTTCAGTTTTATGACTTGCTAGTATATCTGGATTGTTGCTGTCTTGAACGAGTGGTTTCAGTTGACTGAGGAACTGCATAGACTGAGGAAGCAAATTACTATTTCTTGAGGGTAGGGAAACGATATATTTCTTTTTCTTTTTCTTTTCTTTTCTTTTCTTTTCTTTTTTCTTTTCTTTTCTTTCGAACACCTACAAGTGTGCAGAGATCTTTAACTCCAGAGGACGTTGACAAAATTCTAGCTTTATCTCAGGGCTGAGAAGAAATCGTAAAGGTGAGCTCATGGGGCGGGGGTGGGGGGGGGGAACCCGACCTCGTCTCCCTGCCAGCGGGGCCCTCCAGACAAGGCTATTCCCTACCTGGCTGCATGTGGAAGAGCTTATTTCACACAGGCTGGTTTTTTTTTTTTTTTCCCCGCATCCTCTCTTCCTTGCTGCATGTTTAGCTAACAGTCTTGCACAAAGGGAAGGCAAAAGGAAGGCTGGAAGAAAAGAGACAGCTTGTGCTTCCTTGCAAGGGTATATGTATGCCGGGAGGAGGGGGGACAGACTTTGAACCCGGGCTTCTTGGGAGCCGTTAGCTTTTCGTGATGTAACATTGTCGTGCACGGCCCTTTTTCCCCGATTGCATCTGCATGGAAAGGCGAGAGCTGCCCTCGCGCGTGTGTGTGGGTGGTTGTTATAATATTTTACTCTTGTTTTCATTAACCCACCCGAGGCTGGCCGGGGAGCGCGGAGGGGCGCCGGCGGGGTGGGCGGGAGGGCGAGAGGGATGTTTTAGTCACGTTTCTGGTTTTATTTTCGTAGCGGGATCCTTGCGTTAAGGACCACGGCAATGGGGAAAGTAATAATTAGCGCCTGAGAACTGCTCTGTGGTTTAGGTAGTTTCATGTTGTTGGGGCTCCACCTTTCTCTCTACAGCACGAAACTGCCTTAATTACTTCAGTTGATATCATCACCAGGTATGCTTGGTGCGAGGGTCCTTTCTGCCCGAAGAAATCTTAGCGCTGAAGTGAACTGTAGGCGTCAAGTCCCAATGCCATTGTTTCCCATCTGCAGCGGAGCCTCCTTTGATTCCTCAGATAAACACGGCAGCCGAGGGGGGAAGCTTGACAAGTTCTTCAAGGTTAGCTAGCTCCTAAGCGAGTCCCTGCCTGCTTGCGGGTTTTTAATATATCTCGTTGGCTGCATTCAAGGTCAGGTGCGTTTTTGCATTCCGCTCGGCGTGGGTCGAGCTCGGGGAACCGGGGCGGGGGGGTGGCTGTTTTATTTTTCAATCTGGATTCATTAAAAACCAAGAGACCTGAAAGCGTGCCTGGGGGAGGGGGTGGGGAGAGATCAAATCTGCCTGCCCCGCTCCAGGCGTCATCAAAAACAAGGGCCCGGAGCGCAGCGGCAGCGGCCGGGTGGACCGGCTCTCGGCGGGGGTGCCCGGCCCCGCCGGCGGCTCTCGGCCCCCGCGATGGGGCGGCTGGTGCTGCCGGGGTCCGACGCACGGCTCCACCAGCTCCGCGCCTCCGCCGTCGGGCCCGCTACCCCGGGGCTGCCCCGCGGCCCGCAAGGCCTCGGTTACGATCACGATTGCGGTGCGGTCTCTCCGCGGCGGCGGAACGGGCAACAGCGACCTCTCCGGGCCCGCTGCCGTCGCCGCCACCGCCGCCTTTTGTGTTCGCAGCGCGACCGCGGGCAATGGGCGGGCTCCCGCCGGGCCATCCGCCGGCAGCCAGCGCCGGCGCGGCCGCGGAGCGGGGTACCCTTCGCGGAGGAAAGGAGAGCGGGGGAAAGGACAGAAAGCTCACTGGTTGTGCATTTATTTGTATTAATTTTTTAACGGTAATGATTATTTTCGCCTTAAAAAAATAACGATGGTAAAACCTAAAACTTTTTCGAAACTTCAGGCTGGGCTGCAGGAGCTCAAATGAGTTTGGATAGCGGATTTCAGCCATCCTTAGAAAAGCAGACGTCCCCGGCCGGGGCAGGAACAGAGCTCTGCATTGCAGTCAAATTTAAGTGCTTGTGTTTGCCTCTACACACAAGGTCTGACGGGCTATCTGCAGGGTCTGTGTACATTTCGGGGAGTGTATTTACAGTGCCTATGTCTGTGCGTGCCTGTATGGCCTCTTTTGCCTCTGCCCTTTTGATTCCCGGTTCAATCGCCTCATCCTGATTTTGGACTGCTTCGTCTAAATTCTGAATCATTTTTTCTCTTCACTGTGCCAAAACCCCGCCGTGCCTTCGTACCACCACTGGTTCCGTGAAAGAGGTCTGCAGTGGCAGGAAACCCTGGGGAAAGGCGATCCTGAACTTCCCGTTCAGGAGAGATCGCCAACGTTCGCGAATTCCTGCCCCGCGCCCGCGTATGCTCCGCGCCTCCACGGTGCGTGGCTAATGAAGCAGGGCTTGCAGATACCCCCCACCCCCCGCTTAAAAATCGACGGGATCCTCCCTGATGCAGCCGGGGTCGGAGCTAGCGGAATGGGAGCTCTGCTAATTCGGTTGTGTTGGGATGGACGACAGGGAGTATTTTTATTCGGACACGATCCCTCCAGCAGTGTTTCGTTCCTGGGAATTCTGGTTTTATATAGCATTATTATGTGAATATCTGTTTCTGCCCTGTTTGGGGTCTTTTGCCCCTGAAGGTGTAAGTCACCAAAACCTTAAGTCATTCACAAAGCAAATTGACGAAGCCAAATCATCTTCGTGTTTAGTATGAAAAATGTACTTTGGGTGAAAATTGATCTAAAACGGCCATAAGAGAATCGAATATCCCAGCGTTACTATCAGCAACTTGACCGAGTGAAAAATGTCTAATTATTTGCAATATTTTTCCTCTTGTTTTCTGTACAACCTCTCCTGCCTCTTGGATGCTGGCAGTGAACAAATGCGGAATTTTACAGGGGAAATAAAAATGCAGTCACGTTCTTTTAAACACTATTGTTATTGTTATTCATTTGCTATTAGTTTTGGTGAGAAACCAAAAAAATAAAACCCGCTGCAGAAGTTGAGAACCCAAATTCGAATATAAACATCCAGGACTCCTGCAGCTAAGATTATTTTTTCTGAATGGAAAAAGGAAGTTCTACAATCACATTTCACCACAGCTGACTCTTAATAATAAATACAAATGACGTGGAGTTCCGTCTTTCCAGGAAAGAAATACAATTATTTTTTTCTATTACGGAGTGTCTATACAA
>VYZT01046280.1:94032-105702 GCA_013400735.1 Pomatostomus ruficeps
AAAAAGAGAGAGAGAAATGCATTAGCCGCCCATCCCCTCTCCTGCCACCCCAGCAAAACTGCAGGACGTGCTCACATCCTCCTGCCTCGCCGCGTTCCCAGGCGTGGGCAGACGCCGGGGAGAGGGGTGCCTAGAAAGCACTGGATGTGAATCTGATAATTTTTGAGACGGCTCTCAGGCCAGGGAGGCTATTGCTGGGCTGAGAACAGAAACCTCGCCATTGACTTGGTTCCTCCCCTCCCCCCACTTCGTCTCCTCTGTGGAAAACCCCGGGCTGGATGCTCCCAGGACTACGAGACTGGTGGCAGAGCGCCTCGGGATTACTATCGCCGTGCGAATAAGGGTCCTAAAACGGCGAGGGTTTAATTATGCCAGCTGTAGACTAACTCGCCAGCTCCCTGGGTCTTGCCAGGGATAACACAGGAGAAGGTAGAAATTAAAAAGAGAGACAATTTCGATGACATGTTGAGCTGGCTGGTCACTCCCCGGGCTGGCAGTTTGAGGTGTGGGGAGGCCAGGAAAGAGGGAGTGAGCTAGTGAGAGAGGAAGAGAGAGGAGGAGAAAGTATTTTAAAATTGTTTTCTACGAACAATATAAAAGTCTAGGGGAGGCGGGAGCAACGGGGCTTTGCCGCGTGTGGTTGCGTGTGACCTCCCCATGTGTCTGTATTTTGGAGTCCATTGTGCCTCACGATCCTCTGTGCCTGGGGAAATGAGAGCCACGTCCTAAACACGAATACCGGGACACCTGATCGGCTGTTTCTGCGTGGATTTCCCTCCCAGCCCCCTCCCTCCACCTCCCACCTTCCCTCTCAGCCTGAACTTCTGTTGTTTTCGTTGTAGATAATCCAGCTGCAAACTGGCTCCACGCAAGGTCCACCAGGAAAAAGCGATGCCCTTACACCAAGCATCAGACCCTGGAACTGGAGAAGGAGTTTCTGTTCAATATGTATCTTACTAGGGACCGTAGATACGAGGTGGCCAGACTCCTCAATTTAACAGAGAGACAAGTGAAAATCTGGTTTCAGAACAGGAGGATGAAAATGAAGAAAATCAACAAAGATCGAGCGAAGGACGAATGATGGCATCACGTGGGTTAAATTGAAAATGAGTAAAGTAAAAGAAAAAAAAAAGAAAAAAGTTAAAACAAACAAAAAAATCATCCCCTCGAGCCCTACCATGCAATGCGTCTGGGTCCAGGCCTCATTTTTTCCCTTGGCCAATTCTGATTATGATTGTACAATGATAGTCACAGAGGCCAGATTGCCAGGAGAGGTACAGTAAGACTTTTAATTTTCTAATAGGAAAGAAAAAGGGGGCATTAGCAAGAAAAGGCTGTTTAACTGGCTTGTGTAAATCTACCTGTTTCTTCACTTATGGAAAGAAAAAAAAGAAAAAACTACCTTTTCATAATGCACAACTATTTACGGACTGTATAGTTTAGTCTACGTAGTTAATTTTATTCGCTCTTTGCGTTGCAGAGAGATCTCTGCTCTAATACTTGAACACTGTGTTTTATTGTGGTAATTATGTTTGTGACTCAATTTATGTGCTTGGGTGCTGTACCGGATGTAATGGTGTAAGCTAGAATTCAATTTGAACTCAGGTTGTTTATTATAAAAATTGCATAGAGTATAGCTCTGTAGTGTATTAAGTCTTTTCTGTATAATTAGACAGTTAACCTTTGATTGTAAAATATATATATTATATATATCCCAATGCAAAATAATTAAAAAAAAAGGTAGAAAAAAAGTTAGTTCGGGATGTCTGGGAATTACGGTTCTCAAAATATGAAGCAAGTCATTTTAGTATGCACAGTTGATATATATATAGTACTGTCTTCGTCGGTTGTATATATAATCTATATATTAAAAAAAGTAAATAAACAGACTAGCTTAAATATTGTTTTTGCACCAGTGAGCAGTTAGCAGATTTTGGAGCTATACGTATATGTGAAAAGGGTAACTACCTATGGTTTATGTTTGAATTTTAATCGAATGATTTGATGGTTATTGTAATGAAGGTTAATTTTATTGATAATAAATTATACATTATAAAAACCTACATTTGGTTATTGTAAATTTGTATCGATTTAAAAAAAAGTAAATCTGGGAAGTTATGTTGATGCAGAACGTACACTGTCTATTTTGAAATAGTTACCTCATGGCCTACTGACCAAATAGTTGTGTTGAAATGATATTTAACTTTTGCCAAATAAAATATATTGATTCTTTTATATTTTGTGATGTTTTAGCATTATTGAGGAGAGGTTCTTCCATGGCACATGGAATCTCGCCAGCAGATGTGGTAGGGATAGGGCAGCTGCAGAGGTGAGGCGAGGAGTGGTATTATTTTTGAGCCAAGGCAAAGCGACGGCTTTATAAATGCAGCCCCCAGGTGATAGAAATTTGGTTTTATTTTCATCCTATTTAGAATATTTAGGACAGATTCAGGTCCTAAATGCCATAGCTTCTCTGAGGGTAGGCATTTCTTCCCCCCTTCCGGGTATGATTTGGTAAGCTGGTGATTAGCAGCGTGCGGAGGGAGCCCCTTGGATGGCAGCGGGGCGCGGTGCCGAGCTAACGCCGTTTTAATAAAATTCGCCGGCGGGGCGGGGGAACTAGGACCAAACCAAAATGTCCGACGTTATTTAGTGCGGACTATAATGTAAATCAGCTCAGACGGTGACATTTAAACTGAGATTGTTAATTAGCCTCCACCAGAAAATGTCCAGCACTAAGCGTGCTTCCACAATCCCTACGAGAAGGCTCGCCTTACCAGGGCGTTCATTTCAAATTCCCTTCTAGAGATAATTGCCCATGCAAAATATGTTATTTCAAACGTCATCCACTTTTTTCTGTCCCTTGCCTTCATTTTTGTTTGGGTTTTTTATTTCCCCTTTTTAAATGTCCCGTGGCAAATAAATACAACCCGTTGCGTTTTACTAGCCCCTTAGATTATATATGTATTTATAGGTAGATATAGATACAGATAAAATTTTACCGACAATTACGGTAGAATTTATGGTGTCAATTTTAGTCGCTGATTTAGCCAAAGGAAAGCGGTGGGCTGGCAACAGTCTACAGCAGAGAAGACGAAATAGTATTTCTTTTTAAAAAGAGAAGGATGGGTTTTTTTGAGTGGAAGATTTCCATACACCCCCTCCCCATTGCACCTACCCCTTCCCCAAGCCAAACCATGCTCAGCAACAAAAGAAAATAGCAAAGTCTATGAGCTTGCTGAAATTTACCCTTGTTTTGGGCGGACATCTTACTGCTCAGAGTGGATATCCTCCATAACATGAATCGCAGCACAGCTCTGCACCACACCAACTCTTGCTTGCAAATATGGCGAATAACAATAAAATCCTTCTCGTTTTACGAAGGTACCTTTACATATATATGTATATATATATGTATATGTATGTATTTAAAGCAAAATAGGACGGAACACGCTTATGGTCTTGGCAGAAGTTGTTGTTAGAAAAATTCAGAGCCATACTACAGTGCAATAAAAGAAAATGACTGCTGTAACCGTTTATGGGGTGTAAAACGCTGCAGGGCTGAAGACAAAACTTAGGGAACCGGCAAGAAGTTTACAGATGTGCAGAACTGCGGGAGGAAAAAACTACTTTCGACTTCACCTTAAAAAAAAGAAAAAAAAAAAAAAAAGGAAATAAATCCGAGGTAAGATTTGATGAGTTCTAATTAGCAAAAGGGAGCTCGTTCTGGCATACAAACACACAAAAAAGCCCCTAATTGATCCCTGAGCCAGTATTTGGGGATGCTGGGACGCCCTCTGTTGTTGCAGACAGAGGCAACTTCAAAGAATCAGCATTAAGAGTGTGTAATAAATGACGGGTCTGCAAACTGTCTGGAATTCGGCTCTTAATGAGTTTACAACTGTCCAGCCACAATTAAGATTTTCTACAAAAGCCTTTTCATTTGTTTTGTCTGGCTGTTTTAGATAAAGCGGGAGAGCGGAAATAACAACCTTTTATTGGCCTTCCCGTGCTTAAATCCAGGCTGGGAGGTGGACATTTATCTTGCCGTGGGCTGGCGGGCAGGGCGCGGGCCCCGGCGGGCCGGGCCGAGCGGCGGCGGGGCGGCCGTGGCGGCCGAGCGGCGGCAGGTGGCGCTGTGACCCCGCGGAACAGCCACCGGCGCCCTCCGCCATCAAGCGCTCGGCCGCCTCCCCGAAAGCTCCTAAAATGTCGACTTTATGGGAGCATAACTGTGCTTGGAACCGCTGCGTCGGTTTTAACAAAGGCCGATAGGTTTGGGGGTGGTTTTCACCCCCTTGTCCCCAAGTTTTTTCTCTCGTTAGCGCTCCGACCGGGCGCCGTCAGGGGGGCATTTACCACCTGGCCACGCTCAGTGCACTCGTGGCAGAAGTAAAGCTTGATCTGCACCAAGGACAGACTGTACATTTATTATTCCCAAAATACCGAGACATTTCCTATTATGTGATAGAGACGGATGGAGCCCTGGCCCTGCCAGCTCCTTTTTCTCTCGCTTACCCGAAAACTTTGCTCTTCTCCGGTTAAGCTCTGAGCCTGCAAACAGGGTATCCTGATTCCCCGAAGGGCTGGTGTGAAATGAAATATTGGGAGAAAGGGGGAATTGAAGAGTTTGGGCAGGATGTAAAGGGGTGTCCCCGGCTCAGCCTGGGAGGAGAGCGCCCGAAGAGCTTCACCCTTGGAGCTCCGGGGCCAACCGATGGATTTTCCAATGCCCTTGTCCGCTCCGTGTGGCTGAGACACAGCCGTGCGGGGAACCGGCAGTGCCGCAAAAATCTCGTTCGAAAATTATTTACCGGCGGCTGAAATTCTTCAACAGCTGTCTTTGATACAAATAAAAAGCCCTGCTTGTGTCCGAAGCAATTTCAGCTCTGTGGGACCCGTTGTGATTATATTACACAGATGTGAGAAGGCTGATGCTCTGCAAACTTGACGCGTCTCTCAAAGTCATTCCTAACTTGTTCGCGCCGTCTATTTTGTTTCCTCGCATAGTTTTCTCTTTTTTTCTTTTTTTTTCTTTTTTCTTTTTTTTTTTTTTTTTTTTTTTTTTTTTTTTTTTTTTTTTTTTTTTTTTGCCGCTTTGCTTTTGTTGGCTTCCGTGTCTTGAGAATGAGGCTTAGTGTAGAGTTGTGGAATATTTTCAGATAGCAATTGCCAAAAGAGACGGGGGAAAAAGTAATTGGAAGGAAAATAAATGTGGGAAGAAAGGAAGCATAAAATATGGGCTGAAGTATAAACGCTGTATTTCGTAAGTTTAAGCCAATCAACTAAACAAATCGCTGCATAGTACTCTATAACAGAACTACTTTCTCTGTATCTTACTAACATTTCCTTAAATCAAAGGCAATCTCTTTATATCGAAATTCAGCACTGGGAAGGAACGCACTGGGCTAGTTTTTCCCCGCACTGATCCAAAGATTTAATTCTTTCTAGGGATAAAGACTAACAGCCACTCCCTGCTTTCTAACAAGAGCCTTCCTATCAAATGTTTGTCTACAATGGCATTGCTAAACGTATTATGATTAATTATTTTTTTCCTTGGGCGGTAAAATTATATTGAAATTAAAAAGTGTTTATGCATCGTCATACTAAGTAATAACTTGGCACAGCACGTTCCATTATAATCGTGGATAAATTATGGCGAGAACAGATTCCAAACCAACAAAATCTTCTCTAGTATGAACCACATCAAGATACTGCTTAGTACACAAGCCATAATCATGTAGTGCTCCCAGGTCGCTTATAACTTACGAGCACCGTTTTATCACTACATTTTACTTCCCGGAAAAGCTCAGCAGCAAAGAGGGGTAGTCCAGACCTTAGAAGGAAAAAAAAAATACAATTAAGCCCTCCTAGAATATTATTTTTAAACCGTGTGAGAATGTTGCCATGACCAAAACTTGAAATCTGCGCCTGTTCACCCTTTCCCCTATTGGAAAAAAATAAATTCAAATGTAAAGCGCCTTTACAGGCGCGGGGATCTAACCTGATCTGGTAAGCGACAAAACGAGAGATTTCAGAGGGTGTTTCAGAAGCAGCATTATGCCTAACCCGCAGAGGGTGGGGGAAATCAACAAGGTGGCGGGGATCCATGTCTAGGGGTCCTTCTAGTACTTATTCAGTGAAGGCTTTTTGATAAATCTAAAGGGCTGGTAGGAGAGAAAAAAAGCTGAAAGCAAAATACATTTTAAAAACCCGTGGTGGCGATAAACACACATAAGCAAAGAAAAATACATAAATGTGCAAATTGTAGAGAATCAGAGAGCTCGAAATACAACCACTCAGACAATCTATTCGGTCCTACGCTATCCATATTTAAGTCTAGACATTGGTTATATTTGCTGTTTATTTCTTCTTGCATCTTGGTATGTTGTCACCAGAGGAGCAATTTATTGGTCTAATGTCATCTACTTCAGCCTCTTTGATCTGCTTGGTCGTCGTCTTGTTTGCATCGCATTCGTTTAAGTTCTTGGGCCTCTGTTCCTTTCCAGCAGCCTCTTCTGCCGGCATGTTTCCCACACCGTGATTGCGACCTCAGGGATATTGTCTAATATTGGTGAATTGGAAGAAATAACCGAAGAGGCTCTTTTGGCGGCTTCTCCCTTATGCCTGCGAATAATAACTGCGTTTTCACATACTTAACACTTGGTAAACATTTCCATGCATCCGCCACATCTGCATGCTCTGAAGCACCAGTATCTCAGGGATCTGGCTTTCAAGAATTGACTTGCTTCTGTCAGTAACCTGTATTAAAGGGGCTGCAATAACCACGCATAAAGGGTGCCAAAGGGTGCGCGGGTGTGTGTGCGGGTGTGTGTTGAAGGTGTGTAGAGGGGGACAGGGTGCTCCACGTTTACAAAACATAAAGTTTAGGGTCAGTGCGAAATATCGCCAAGAACAATTTTAACTGGTGAGAAAGTCTTTGTACACGGGGCACCAAACTATAATTGAAAGGAGAATTTCCGGGGCAATTCCATTGTGCTTCTTCCAGTTTATGATGTGCAATACAGGCAGGCAGTAAAAGCTGTCTTTACCAGGACTCCCTGTCTGAGGGAAGGAAACTCATTTTACGATCCGTTTAAAGGAAGGGCACGGAACAGCATCCTCAATGGAGAGCCATTCGCATTGTTGGGGAGCCCAGTGTTTAGAAAAGCAGCAACTTTCCCCGTCATCCGAGAGTACCGCTGCCGCCTCACGCTCTGGACTGCAAGGTATGTAGGGCAGAAAGGTAACTCGGGCAGGAAACAGGCGCCGGCGATTTGAACCCATTTGTAGGCGATTCCTTCAACTCTGGAGTTTCGGTCTATTCTGTTTTGTTTTCCTTGAGACGTTCAGAAAGTTGAGTCCTCAATTTTAAATTTTTTCTTCCGCCATTATTTGTGGTAGGTGTGTGTGGGGGGGGGTTGTGTGTGTTCTGCTGTTAGTTTTTTGTTTGGTTGGATGTCGTTGTTTGTTTGGGGGTTTGGTTTTTTGGTTTGTTGTTTGGTTTTTTTCCCCCTCCCTTTCTCGGGGAGGGTGACTGTGATTTTCTTTTTTTGTTTTCCCCCCCCGGGGGGGGTTACTTCTGGGGAGCGCCTTGATTTCCAGGGTTCGGCAGCCCCCCTCGCAAACCCTGTTGCAGCCTTACCGCCTGCTTTTTTCCATTACGAGAAAACAACGCTGGGTGGCGGGGTGGGGGGAACGAGCCACCTCCCTTAAACTTGAGCTATATATATATATATATATATATACATAAAATTGAAATTTTTAAATTTGATTTCTCGCAACGCCCCACGGCCCACGGNCTCGGTCCAAAAGAAAATGGGGTTTGGTGTAAATCTGGGGGTGTAATGTTATCATATATCACGCTACCTCGTAAAACCGACACTGAAGCCTGCCGGACAACAAATCACAGGTCAAAATTATGAGCTCTTCGTATTATGTGAATGCGCTTTTTAGCAAATATACGGCGGGGGCTTCTCTTTTCCAAAATGCGGAGCCTACTTCTTGCTCCTTTGCAAGCAACTCCCAGAGAAGCGGCTATGGACCAGGCGCGGGTGCCTTCGCCTCCTCCATGCCCGGCTTGTACAATGTGAACAGTACCATATATCAAAGCCCGTTCTCTTCCGGATACAGCCTGGGCTCTGATGCCTACAACCTGCATTGTTCCTCTTTTGATCAGAACATTCCCGTCCTCTGCAATGAGCTAACCAAACCCAGCTGTGAGAAAGCGGAGGAAAGCAACCTGCACAACCAGGCTGAGCCTAATTTCCGGATATATCCCTGGATGAGGTCTTCAGGTAGGGGCGAGCGGAGAGGGCTCGGAGCCGTGGCAGCCAGGCAAAGCGTGTCGCCAGGATTACTGTCAGCACAGCCTTTATGGTTTTAATTATAGCCGAGGCGCCATTGCGTAGAAAGCCCGTGGCATTGTATGTAAATGAGTATCATAAAACTTTTTATTGCCCAATTAATGGGTTCTAGCCTCGTAAATTTATTTAACTCCATTTGCTATGGAATTTTAGCATTGAGTTGATTTGCGCTGTTTGCTATGAAAAAGCGGAGAGTTGGCTGCCGGCTCCCAGAGCCCCCACGGGTAAGCGTCTCCCCTGCCCTCTTGTCGAAGTTGGGGAAAAAAAACCCGCTCGCCGGGGAAGGCGGAGGGGACGGAGGCGTTTAGGACCGAGGGACGGCATGTTGAGGACTTTGCCAGCCCGCGTTGCCGAGACGTGCCACTCTCGTCCCCCCTGCCCTTTCCACGGAGATAAGGATCTATAGAAATGTACTAAACAGGAAAACGGAGGGGGGAGGGGGGGGCTGGGGGACGAGAATGTGTGTGAAAAAGGAGAGCTCTCTTCTGGAGCTAAATGCTATGTATTGTTTACGATCCAGGCGGGATTGGGTGGGGGGAGCCCACGACATTAAAATAAAATAAATACAGTCCAGCCTTCCAGCTTTTTATTTCCCCTTGCGAAACGTGAAAGTCTGGAAGGTTTTAGGGAAATACATCGCCTGGGGGAAAAGTTCCTCCTCCCAAAAGCAATTTCCTCCCCCACCTCCTCTCCTGAATGCTTTCTCTTCACTTTTTCTAGGTCTCGAGCAACTTAATTTTTGCCCTGCCAGAGCAGGGCAGGTCGTGTGGCTGAAATGTCTTTGTTAGGGCAAAGGGGGGCGGGTGAAAGTCGAAGAAGGGGATCGTTCACTCTGGCTCGGCCACTTTTTTGTTTGTTTGTTTGTTCATTAAAAACATCAATAAGAAAAATAAAAAGAGAAAACTTCCCACTTCTCTTCTTGTCTAACTCCTGGCCGTGCGTGTGTGCCTGTTTTCAGGTCCAGATAGGAAGCGAGGGCGCCAGACCTACACCCGCTACCAGACCCTGGAGCTGGAGAAAGAATTCCACTTCAACCGTTATCTGACTCGGCGGCGAAGGATAGAGATCGCCCATGCCCTCTGCCTGACGGAGAGGCAGATCAAAATCTGGTTTCAAAACCGGAGGATGAAGTGGAAGAAGGAGCACAAGGAGGAGAACTCCAGCACCCCGGCTCCCAACGAGCCCACGTCAGCAGCAGCCTCTGTCGAGAAAGTGGAAGAAGACGAAGAGGAGGAGGACTAAGGAGTCCCACTCGAGGAAGTGATGTCTTAGAATAGTGTATGCACATGACAGTTGGAAAATCTCCCTTTAAAGGCAAAAAAAAAAAAAAAAAAAAAAGAGACTTACTGTTTTTATTAAAAAAAATCAGTTCCCTTTAATAATCATCTTGTAAGCGAGCATTTGCAAACATGAGAACATTTCTTGGGTTGGTTTTCCAGCCTTCTCTTCACTCTCCCATACTCCCCAAACCTGCCCTATGCCGAACCTTTTGGTAATATCTCCTAAGAGCATCTTACACTCAGTTTGGTTTTTTTCTTCATTAATCCAAACCTAGGTGGGCTTCTCCAGGGGACATTTCAGTGGGAGAACTGCTGCTTGCACAGATAGTAAACCGTGACCTTCCGAAGTAACTACCTGACTCAATAGTCCCAATCATGTATAAGGGGAAAAGTGCATTAGGCTCACATTAAGAAAAACTACCTAATTTTGAATAAGTAGCTCTGCACTTCTCTTTTTGTTTTCTTTTTTTTTTAATTGTTGTTAGAAAAGTATCATAAGCAACAGCTACACTAACAAAAGATTAAACAGCAAGTAAGGGGGAAAAATGTTCCACAAACCACTACAATCTACAGCAATTATTTGTACTACCTATTTTCCAGACTACCTACCTATATATCTTGCTCTGCCTACCTATCTTCGAAAGTATACTGTATTTTAGTAGTCAAAAGGATGTTACAAGATTACTAATGTGAATCGCAAAATGCTTTTAGACATGTAAGTGTAGTCGTTCGAAAAGCACGCATCAATAGCTTTGGTATAGAATTTGGTACCGAAAAGTCTGAATATATTTAAATTTAAAATAATATATTTATTCCAAAGCAATTATAAATGAAAACCATATGCTGCAATATATCTTTGTTCTCGATTCTTTACTATTCCGAGAGAGGAAGCAAACACACGCCAATATTGTACAAAGTGGTTTAATATCTCCCGTTGGCTTCTACCTTCGGCTGCTTCTGCTAAAGGCCGTTTTCTTACTCTACGTTGATCTTACTTAATATAGCGGAAAGTGTTCTTTGAAAAGTGAATTTAAATTATCATGTAACCACCTTTAAAAAAAAAATCCACAAACTGTTTGTCCTGATTATCTGAACGTGTTAGTATGTAATACCATGACTTTTCCTACTATAGCAGATATTGTATTTTTTTTTGTCATTTATATTCGTCTTGAACCTCATTTGTAAGATCATGTCATAAATTGGGAAGTATGTAATTAATTTGGAAACTTTGTAGCATGATGTATTGTTAAGAACTCTGTATAAATCCGTCTTGAAGGTTTGGCTAAAGTTTATTCACAAATTGTATGTTACAATGTGTTTCGATGTGTTCGTTGTGAACATTTGGATATGCCGTGTAAGTATTGGAAGTGGGAAAAAAATGTCTGTGAACTCTCCTTGGAAGTGATACCGTGTTCAACTATCTCCCACGATAAATGTGTTTTATGTTACACAGAAAATAAATATGCTTGTTGACAATGAATTATGTTTCTTTATTAAGGAACCAGCTAGAGGGAAGCACCAAAAAATAATTTACATAGACAAATAAAGAAATTAGACCATCTAAATTTTTTTTTTCGGTAATCAGAAAGGAAAAAAAAATCCAAGGTGATCAATTGATAGGAATCAGTCAATATCTCTATCTCGAGTTCGTGATTTTTTTTTTCCCTAGCGTTGTTGATTAATAAAGCGGAAAGCCTTCTTTATGGGAGAGCTTCCTTCCACCGTGTTCCCGTGTCCTCTTGCAGTCATAACCCCAGTCCAGGCGATCGGCGATCAGGTCGAAATCGCCTGCAGTGAAAGAATATTTTGTAATGAACAGAAAGTGCAATGCGAAACTTCCAAGTGTAAATGATCTGACCGGGTACGTGTGTGGTTTGTGCGTGCGGCTTTCGGGGGCCAGGGGGCATCACGGTGGCACGAAAATGGGGGAAAATTGCCCCGCTTTTGAAAACGTCTCATTTTTGTCAGGTACCACGTAATGTCAGTGAGATCTAATATTTCCCTTTTTCCTTTTTTTTTTTTTT